>JAPYZL010105597.1:0-62961 GCA_030522825.1 Platygaster orseoliae
CACAATAAAATGTGCACCATAAACTTGTGCACAATAAATGTGTGCACAATAAATGTGTGCACAATAAATGTGTGCACAATAAAATGTGCACAATAAATGCGGGCACAATAAACTTGTGCACAATCGACACCAAGCCCCGTCGATGTTCCCAGGCGCATTTTTTGAAGATATTCTAGGAGAATTTCGCGCGTGGGCACCGTCGGGTACGATAAATTTTTGCAGGATCTGTGTAACTTGAGAAGTGTGGCGCTTGATCCGCGATATTTGGTCCCAGAGCCGTGGTCATCGAGTGTCCTATAATCCAGCCTAAGTGAGCTACCAGGTTAAAGCTTGCCTCGAGTGGTAATCTTCTTTCAGACGATGACACTGCTTCTCTCTGGGCAATCGGAGCTCGAGGAATTTGGGAATCTCGGTGGATTTGCTTAGAATTTTTTTTGGCGTTTGGTTTAAGCCTTTTTGATTGGAACTACACTACCGTGCAAAAGTATGAGGACATGATCGAAAAAATATATGTGTTTTGGGTTTTAAATGTTTTTTTTTTTTTAATAACTATTTTGTAATGATTGTATGTATGTCTATTACATGCAAACTTTGTATGAAAATGTTTGAAAATACTGAATAATATATGCGCTTATTTATTGAAATGTATGAAAACAACAAATTTAATTATTATCAAAGAATATGAATAGATTTCTCATAAAAATACATTATTTTTTTATTTTACAGCGCAAAAAAGGGCAACTCAAAAATAAAAATTTCTGGTTTCTTTATAATTCAGTCATTTTGACTAATTATAATTAGCTACTTTATTGCACATGTTTGTAAATCATGGCAAAAAAGTCTATTTTATAGTTTATATACTGGAGTTAATCATAAAATTCTGTTCAACACAATTAAAAAAATTTTAAACTCAAGAAATAGATTTTTTCGATGAATATTTACAATAGTCTGAGCAAGTAAAAGAAAACATGTAGAATGCAAAATTTGACGAAAATTTTTTGAATTAATAAAAAAAAAAAAAAATGAAAACATGGAAAAAAACTGACGAATTGCAGTTATAGAAAATTTTTTCAATTCTTAACAATTTACCAAATTTTTGATAATTTTCTGATCTTCGAAATTTTTGAATTCAATTTTTAAATTAATATATAACATATTTGTGCGAGGATCAATTTTTGATATCAAAAAACTTTATAATCATATGAAAATCAAATACCTCACAATACCACGAAAAAAATTAATCAATTATTAATTTCTAGATTAATCGAACCATTAAATTTTTGAACGAACAATATTTCTTGAATTTATATTATTTTATAGATTTGTTTTCATTTTTCAAAAAATTTTGACCGTAATGTCTAATAGTACGTCATGTCCAGTAAATTAGAATGATGTCTACAAAAAAAATATAAAACCAAATTCCTCCAATTTTGGGAAATATTGTAAACATATAACATGTTTGAGATATGTTTATCAATAACATATTTACAATAAGTATAAGCAACAAATAAAAAACATGAAAATGCAAAACTTTACAAAAACTTTTTAAATTAATGTAAAAAACATGAGAACAAGAAACAAACTTACGAATTGTAGTTTTAGAAAATTTTCGTAATTCTTATAATTTATGGAATTTGTGGAAATTTCCTGAAAATCAAAATTTTAATTTAAATTTTTACAATTATTAACAGCTTTGTACGGAAATCAATTTTTGATTTCACAAAACTTTATAATTTTATCGAAATTAATTACCCAAAAATACCACGGAAAATTCAATCAATTATTAATTTCTAGATTAACTGAACTATTAAAATTTTGAACAATCATTATTTCTTGAATTTATATTATTTTCTAGAACTTTTTTCATGTTTGAACAATTTTTAACCGTATTCGTATATACATAATTTATTTATTTTATAGCGCAAAAAAGATGCTACTCAAAAATAAAAATTTTTGTTTTCTTCAGAATTCAATCATTTAGATTAATAATAATTAGCTACTTTATTGCAAATGTATGTAAATCATGGCAAAAAAGTCTATTCTATAGTTTATATACAAGAATCAATCATAAAACTCTGTTCAGCACAATAAATAGTATTTATGCTACACGAGACTAAAAGGATACGAGCGAAGCAAGTGCGCAAGTGCACTCGTTGGAATCATTCTTTTTGTCTCGTGTAGCATACAATATTTTTTTCCATGCATGTGTAGAAGTGTCCACTTCATTTTTATGGAACGCAGGAACGAAATCTCCTTTATGGGGCATTCGTGAATTAGCGGGAGAAATCATTCTTCCGTAGGGAAATATTCATTTGTCCAGGATATCTGGAGAAATGAATATTTCCCAAGGGAATAATGATTTCTCCCGCTTATTTCCGAGTACCCCAGAAAGGGGATTTTGTTCCCGCGTTTCATGCAAATAATGTGGCCATTTCTACACATGCATGGGAAAAAAATTTCAAACTCAAAATATAGATTTTTTCGATGGTGTCCTTATACTATTGCACTTATGTATTTCCATGGAAATATGAAGCTGGGGTTGAAAAAGTATTCACTGATTGTAAGAGAAATTCATGGCAATCAAATGTACTGAAATTTCTGGTTCATATGAATGTCAATGAAATAACTATAATTTTAGTCGAATTAAGGGAAATTTTGTTTAAAATAATAATTGTCGTTTATAAACCTTCATAAAAAAAAACCTATATTCTCATCTCCCGCCTATTGGCACCACTTGAAAGCATGCAAAAATAACCAAAAACAATAAACATGCACAACCTAACCTTACCTACTTTCTAATGTCTCCGCGGAAAAAATTCACCAATCGCGGTACTCGAACAAATCCTATTCTATCGTAATTCCCAACTGATGTTGCACTTAAAAATATCCATATCATAAACACACGGGAATAAATTAATCAATTCACACTTTTACGGATTTCTCGCGTCACGAGATACTGTTTACTGAAAAAACGCTTTCAATCGCGACAAAACACGGAGAGCTCCATCGAACGCACAATCGGCTATCGGGAAACTTCGCGCGTCAATCGGGAAACTTCGGGCGCCATCGTTTTTTTTTTCTTCCGGCGGAACAAAGGCATCGAAAGGGTAGAATTAGTACTGTTTAGTACACATTTATGCAAATTTACAAGACCAAGGTGAAAAACGAATTCTTGCGTCGGTTTAAATTCGATTAAGAATGCGAGTTTTCAAATAGAAAACCTTCATTTTCGTGATCGGGCACGCGGATTTTCGGTTATTATTCGAATCAACGCGAATATATTCCGTAAAGAGTGATTGTCCGTGGCGCTTTTGTTAGAATTTCAGTGATTGTGTTTGTGTCAGTTTGTGTAGTGTAAAATCATAATGGGATTATCATTGGATTTATTACAGGAGAAAGCAAGCCGATGGATTTTCTTGTGCGGAAACAACAAAAGGTAAAGTGACGCATGTTTGTTTTGATTTTTTGCATGGTTTTCGGCAGTGTAAATTGGCGGGCAATAAAAGGGTTAGGTTAGGTCGGTTCATTTCCAGTGACGTAGGTAGCGGGGGGTTTTTTTATAACTATCACTCAATTTTACTAATGGCGTATATATTATTGATGCGATTTTGTGTTTGGGTAGAAATTTGGGAAATGAGATAGTTAGAATTAGGATTGCGAAATTATATGGATTTTTTTAGGCTATTGGGAATCTTTGCGATTCTTATGTTTTGTTCTGGCTAATTTTAATAATTTATAAGAATGTTCAAATAATTTCGAATTACAAAAATAACTTATTGAAGGAGATAATTTATAATAACATCGAATTTTAAAGCAACAATTGCATCTGAATTCCGTGTTATTATAAATTATCTTCATTCTATAAATCGTTTTTATAACTATCAATTCAATAATTAAAATATTATAAATTATTTCATTATAAATAATGAAAACATAAAATAATTTATATCAGTATATTTTATTTTTTATTATTTATTCATTTTTATATATATAAATAATCAAAAATAATCATATGTAATATTATGTTATAAAAATTCAATAATTATAATATAATTATCAATTATAATTAATAATTATTGAGAATCTTTACAGTTCTGCCGTTTTTTTTGAAACTAATTTTCAGATTTGCTTGATTTATGGAATTATATAAATAATTTTTGAAATTGAAGAACGCATATTGCATGAAATTGTAAGAGGATTGGGAGTCTTTGTAAATCTGACATTAAGGTTTTGTTGATTTACCGATTAAAATTATTTTAAAATTGTTCAGAAAAGTTAAATATAATAAAAAATAATTTATATATGGAGTTTACAGATAATAATTAATAATCTTTGCAAATTTGACGATTAGTTCTCGCTAATTTTTAAATCTAAACAATTTTTTACAAAAATTTGGTTATTCTATATTATTTTCTTGCAACTTTCAATAACAAACACACTAATATTCATATGTGTCTGTTATTGAAGCAGTAAATTATAAATTATATTTTATTTTTTATTATTATTATTCATAGGTCATTTAACTTCAAATTTTCTAGGCTGTTATTAGGGTCAGATCTTTTCTTTGCATGATTTTTTTTTTAAATCGAATTCCATGAGACACGTATTTTTTCTTTATGTTTGTTTTTGAATACTTTTGTCATGAGGAATTTTTGAAAATTCATCTAAAAACTCAATTTTGCTTTATTCACAATTTTTTTTTTTGAAAATGCGATAATTTAGCGAAAATGACCGATTATCGTTATTTATTTTTATATTCGTATGTAATAGGTTCCTCTAAAAGAAAAAAATATGGACCATGGTATATTTTCAAAAAATTTTTTATATCATGGTGTGAAATTCAATATGATTGTGTAATATTTTAAGTCATCTGTGTGATGTAAAAATCTAATGAATAAAAAACGCTCTAATCAGAATTTAATTGAATTAAAAATCAAAGCACAAATAACTCGAATTCTCTCTTAAATAAAAAAATTTCTGACGCCATTTCTTCCATAATTTAAGTTACAATATAAATTTTTTCTCGTATCCACCCTTGGTGGCCACTCACACGGATCAACAAAGCCCGCGAAATACGATTTTACGACGGCTCGCGATTCAGGATTCTCCTTTCAAGTTCAGAAGTGAAGACTTTTTTCATAACCAAGCTTCTTACGTTGCTTCCGATTAGACATGGTCTGATTTTATGAGATACGTATGCTGCGACTCGGAATTTACGAAGCCACTACTGAATTCGTTGAAAAATAATTCTTCTCCAACCTGAGGTCAAAGTAAAAAACCCTCTATCTCATAACTTCCCTTTTTGAAGATACCAAAGTTCAAATTCATTTTTTTCCAGGCTTATAAACTTATTCATTAACAATATAATTAATTTAAAAATAATTTATTTCAATTTCTGAAATCTTCACGAACATTTCCGTTCTCCTTTTTTTTTCCTTCGCGATGATGCGTCATTATTTTTTTCGTTTTACGAAATTAATGACCGTGGTCTTGATAAATCGTGGCTCGCTCGTGAGATGTTGCTTTATCTGATGTGGCACTTGATGCTGATACCACGAGCAATTATTCACGACCGCGGACCCACGAATTTTCGCCACCTTCATATAAGAATGCGAGGGGCAAAGAGAGCCCGGGGGGGGGGCATAGGGCCGAAAACTTGGTGGGGTCATTGTTTCTGGCGGGTCGTTAACTCCTTTTGGTAAGTATATCTTCTATTATGGAATTAGTGAAAATGATAGACCCATCATTGTAAGGCCGTTCCGGCTCGCTGCGGCGGTCCAGCCTTTCGAGGAACGAGAAGAAAGAAGAATAAAGCAGTTGAAAGAGTAAAAAAAAGAAGTCGAGCCTGACCCATAAAAACGTCAAACTTCCCCTAACATAGAGGAACATCTTCATTACTGGCCAGCTCTCGCTCCCGTCATATATACTCGTGTATTCGTGTTACGTGTATACTGGGATGGGTATTTTTAGTTTTTTTTGCTTTTTATAGCTAGGGGCATCAATCAGAAAAAAATTCCTTAATAAACGACTTAATTTCAGGAAGATTATGATGATGTGGGGTTGGGGATGTTCAGAAAGTTTACAACGTTGACAAATCACATGACAATTTTTTTGTCTGAGTGTTATATTTTAAATATAATCTCGCGTTTAGCGAAATATTCTTATACATGTTTTTAATTCTTGCACAGTGAATTCCATCATTTTGTGAAACGCAATAGTTTGATCTTTATCATTAGTTATTCCCATTCTAGATACTTCGACTCTTTATCACTTGTTATTGGAGTATCCAGACTACCTTCTGGAAGTGTCCAGCCGAATTCGCGTACGTGATAAGAACATTTATAAACCCGTTGTTTCCACGCAGCGAAGGACAAATTAAGAAAAGAACAAGCATAGAACAGATTGTATTCTCTCGACACACACGATTCAAATCAGTGGTCTAATCAATCACTATCAAAGACCAACTCTGTTCAAAAGAATAAATTATTGGAAATATAATCATAAAACGAAATTGATTCTTTTAATTACATCCACGAGTTAACAAGCCTCAACATGAGATTAATTTTAAAAAATGTAAAATTCTGAGAAAACAAATTTGACGAAGACCTGACATGTTTATACACGATTATAGTACATTCTTTCCAAGGACAATTTTCCCCAAAAATGTCGTTTCCAAAGAAGCATTTTCCCAAAGTATGTTTGTTCCAAAGTAAATTTTTCCCAAAATAAATTTTTTTAGGATTTTTCTCAATTCTTCTATTTGTATAAAAAAAAAATCAGAAAAATCGTTTCTCAACTTCCCAGTCAAACCTCATTCAACTTGTCCCTGATATCCATTTCATCTTCTCTCCGGGACTTTCTCACTCCACGCCACTGTCATTCCTCCCAACCAAATTGAGTCATTACTTTTTCGCGTAGTGAAAGGAACTCTCTGTCCCCCAAAAAACCCGCCAATCAATCTCTCCCGCTATTAGCGTCATAACTATGAAATCCCAAAAAAATCCACGTCCTCCGCCTCACACCACCAGCCATTAATCATTTCGCACGTTGCATCACGCGTTTCGTAAACGCTCCTATTTAGAAAACCCTCAGGATATCCGCAAGCTCTGTCAAACATCTGAAAAGCGCACTTGGGGCATCTTTTCCAAACGACTTTGAGGCGCTTTGTGCGAATAGATCGTTTGACGTAACCGAGCTTGTGCATCTGGGCGTCTGTATATTTTCTGAGCTGCTGGTCTGACATGTAAGATGATAATGGACGCGTAGGTACATGGTTTGTTGGACCGTTGCTAACTTGGCTCATTCAAACGCGTCGTTCTACATGTAAAATGACGAGTGATGTATTGTTTACAGCTACGTTTCGGGATATTTGTTTCAATTACGCGTTTAAAACGGTTTAGTTGTCAGAACTATGGAAGAGAAAAAAATCTCCTCCAGGATATAAATGGCAAACAATTACAGTCAGAATTCAGCAAAGAAGACAAGATACTTCATCTGTGAATTCGCTCACAAGATAAACCAGAATCTCGACATTTTATCGGGCGACGCAAAGTGTTTTACAGAGGGCTAACTCGGTGGTAAACGCGGGATTAACATTCCAGAGAGAAACTTATCGAACTCTCGAGCGCGGATATTGAACTTTTTTATCGAGGATTCCTCGCTCGCGGAGAAGTATGTGGCAGTTCACGTGACTGCAGGATAGTTGAAAAAAAGCGAATTTCAAAATTGTTCGTTTGACGTTTTCGCGAGAAATTTCCATGCCCAAAGTTCTATAAGTTGCAGAACGATGTAAATAAAAATGATAAATATGTAGTTTCAAATATGTAAGTTCAAAATTCAGTGTGCGGTAGGCCAGCTCCTTACTAATACGCTTGAGGACAAATTAGCCACTTGATTGCACGATTTCATTATAACCGCGACTCTTATTTTCTCCCAGCATCAGCTGCCTGAGCGAGAAGAGCCCGTTTCCTTGTCGAGAACTAATATTAAAACGTCGAGACTTCTTTATTAACAGAGCCTTGGAACACGCGTCTCTGTCTTTTCGTCTTCCCTCTCGCTCCCTCTCTTTCCTCTCCCGACTGCTGTGCGTGTACTCATTTAACAACGACTTTTTCACCCGGATTTTTGCTACGGGATCGAAGGTCGAAGTTGCAACTTTTTTTTGCATTGTTTATGATGGAAAATATATGGTCTGGGTTAAAATAAAATTGGAGTTGATTTCATGCTGATTATTTCGGAATTTATATGAATCAGCGTGAGAAAAAAGTTTTACCAAGGATAGACATTTTATGATGTTGATAGGAAAGTTGATTAAATGAGTTGTGTTATTTCGAACTAGTCGTTAAATTTGTAAAAGTTATCTTATCTCGATGAAAAGGGGATATTTACATAAATATTCGTGTGAATTTGTGAGTTTTTATGGTCATAGTTAATGCGAAATTCGATCACACCTTTTTCGTATCGGCAGGAATATCTTCGTGTTAACATCTGTATTTGAAAATCTTTTGATCCACCCACGGGTACGTGTAAAAATGAGGAATATTTTTTGTAGAGAGAAGTAATTTTTTATGTTTCATGTTTTTTGATTTATTTTAGGTATTTTGATAAATACGCTAGAATTGAAATTTTTGAATGTATTGTACATTACTGAAAAAAATGTGTACATAGAGTACAAATTTCAGTATTTTTTTAGAAATGATACAATGAGGATTTTCAGGCATTTTTACGAATGTTTATGTAAATGATGGAAATTCATCGCTAAGGGATTCGGAATTTCCAAGGTTTCCGGTATTTTATTGAATTTACCTATTACACGAACTTTCAATTTTTTTCAATGATTTTCTTGTTTTTAGTATTAATGAACTCCGCTAGGATTTTTTAGCATTTTTTTAAATGATTGTCACAAGATTCATGAAACACGAGGCCATAAATTTCAAAAAATAGTATTTTCAACTTAAAATATTCATATCGTATCAGGTTTCAACTTAATTTTTTTTTTACAAGTTAGTGTAATGAAGAGTATTTCGAAAAATCTCTTTTAAACGAGATTCGTTATTTTAAAAAGGCAAAGTCTCATTCTTCAAATATTTTTATGTTTGATTGTTTCAAAACTCTACGTATTCGTAAAAAAATTGTGTTTTAATGATACCTATGGAAGTTGGTTAGTAGTAATATAATTTTGAAAAAAAAAGTTTAGGTTTACATAAATAAAGTACAAAAAATTATAATATGAAACGCAACATACACAGAAGTTTCTAGAAAAAATTTTATTTAAAATTGCCAATTGATATCTGGCAAAAAATAAATATTCTAAACTACAAGAATATAGAGAGAAAAATGGTCAAAAGGGGTTTTTTGAAAAAATCAGTCTTGATGTTCTTTTTGAAAATTTATGACGATATTCAAAATTTTTAGAACGCCTAAATTCCTAGCACATTGAATTTCGAAAAACTATATAAAAATTATGAATATTTGAAAATACGTTGAGTTGTATGAATAATGAGGAAATATAAAAAATTTTGAATGTTTTACAAGAGGAACAATTAATTTCTATTGTATTCAATACGTAAATAAAAATTTTTGACTCTAGACTACAAAATTTATAAAATTTTGAAACACTGAAATTTCTTGAATTCAAAAATTTTAACACCAAAATCAGATCGCCAAAGAATAAAAATCATAAAATTTGCAAAAAAATATATTTTCAAGTACTCTACGAATTTTGAGAACTATTGTATATTATACTATTTACGAAATTTTGTTGTATTTTTTGGTATTTTGATGGATTTCTTAAAATTCTATGATTCGCTTTATAGATTCTTAGAAATTGATGCTTAAGTATTGAAATATACAACCATTTTGGGTTTTAAGTATTTTTTATAGATTTGTTATTTATTTGTGGATTGCCGTATGGATTTTCATAATTTTTAAAGATATCTAGAAAAATAAAATCCAAATAGATTTTGAATATCACAAAATTTTTTTTTATTTTCGTATTTTTTGAAAAATTTGAACAAACAACAGGACATAGTTTTTTCCAAAAAATTCTCATACTTTAAGTATTTCCTCAGTTTATTTATGATTCAAAAATTTTTTCGGTATTTTCATGAATATCAGTTTACATTTCCGGAATTCAAATCTAGTCAGATTTTTTTTATCATTTAACATTTTCGTGAACTTATCTTTTCAATAATCACTAAGTGAAAACAATTTTTCAATTTTTTTTTTTATTTCAGCTCAATATTTATAATATTATATAAATATATAATATATAACTTTAATCATAAATATAACAATTATTATTTAATTATAATAATATTTAAATACTATGATACATATACGATTTAGTATATAATAATTTAGTATTTGTTATTCCATGTTTTTAGGATTGATCATAATTTATGTTTTTTTTAATAAGTATTCGTATACTATATGCCGATGACTACAATACTGTATAAAGTAAAATTTACTATATTTAATCTCGATCCCTCATTACTATATTTATTATAGGAAAAAGTACTAGATTACTTTCTGAGTGTATTATTCGAGTTTTTTTTGAGTAAATTACTATTAATGATTTGAAAGCTCATAATAGCAAATTTAGCGAAGCCCCTAAAAATCGTCGACAAAAAATCCATGAAATCATCGACGATAAAATTTTATAGCAATAATTTTAAACTTTCAAGATGATTGACATTCCAAAAATTCACTTCATTTTGTAAAATTAAAATATTCAAGCAATTTCCGAAATTGTAGAAATGTAATTGAAAAAAAGTGCGAATAGTTGTCAGACATTTGAAAATTTCAGAGTTTCCAGAAATATCGAAATTCTATAAAATTACGCATTTTTATGGATTTTGTTAAATATCAATTTACAATAATCAAAAAACTAGAAAAATGCGAAATTTACGTTATTCAGAACATTTTAGCAGATCTCGTTAGTTTATTATAATTTCATGAATTTTTCACGCTCTAGAAACGCAGAGAATTATTATTATTTTGAAACTTCCAAGATTTGCACTTTGAAAATTCACTAAATTTTGTTATATTCAAATATTATATAATTATAATTCAGTATTTTTTATTCCGTAATTTTAGTATTGATCATAATTTATGCATTTTTTTCATAAGTATTACTATACTATATGCCAATGACTACAATACTGTATGAAGTAAAATTTACTATATTTATTATAGGAGAAAGTAGTAGTTTATTTTCTGAGTGTATTATTGTAGTTTCCTTGCGAACTCGGAAGTGGTAGCACGCAAGTGGGCGCGTGAAAAGGGTAAAGGGGTTGGCGGCGATATCGGGGCGAGATATGGAGACGTCGTACTTGGTAGCAAGAAGCGTATGAGCTGGATTATGGGGGACTTTATAGAGCGTATACAGTGGAGTACAGAGCGGCGTATAGGGAGTTGGCAGGAGGACGGGGACCACCCACGCGGACCACCGTGCGAGCCCCGCTGGCTCCGTTGACTCCCCGAAAACTATACCGGCTCTTTGCCGATCGCTTATGCTCGTCGCCCCGGCACCAGCCGTTAGGTATTTTGATACAGTCGACACCCGTTTAATTAGCATTCGATTCGCGCAACCCTTCACGTCCTTCACTACTCTCATTCCCATTTCTTCCTTCCTGTCTCTCTTCCGCCTCTATTCTCCACTACGTTTCTATGTTTCTTTCCGTTTTTTTGAAAAATTCTACTTTTGCTCCAATTTTCTCCAAATTCAATTGAATTGATCATAATTTCATAATTTGACTGACTTGTTCATTGAATTTTTTGTACAGTATACAATTTCAATGAAGAAATTTCGATGATTTTTGTAATGATTCTTTTTCAATGATTTTCAATGATTTTTGTTTCAATGATTGTAGTAACAGATGTGTATTATAAATTGACTCGAATGGCGATTGTCAGCGAACTAGGCGTATTTCGATATGGATTTAATTGAACATAAATACTCATTGGACATAAACTCACAACATACACACAACACCACTCATGTGGAGTAACGCACTCGACACATTTGAGCTAGTGTTCCGCTCCATACACACATACACACACACGCGTGACACAGTAGAAAAACCAATAGATTTCTTGTATAAATCTCCGGCCAGTTCTTGAATTTGCTTGAATTAAAAGTAATAAAAACTCTTTAAAAAAGCACGAAGTTGTTGTGAAAATCCCTCTCGACAACAGCGATTGCTATTTTTTAATTGATATGACTGAGAGAGATGGGAACAGTATGCATAGTATGACGTGAGTAATAACTTAATTTTTTAGTATGTGATGACAAGTTTTGTTTTCTTGTATTGGTGATAGGTTGTCTTAAAAAGGACTCTGATGAGTCGAAACGTTGACGATTTGTAATTAATAAATCGGAAGAAACAAATTGACTGGGAAAATCGAAATGTTAACCTCTTTTTGGAATATACAATTTACAATATACAAGTCTATTATTTTGATATACTACTGACAGATTTTATTGTTTATTATTTTTCATGTAAATACCATACATGAATGTTTATTGAAATTACTGACAATTTTAACAGTGTGGCCTCAAAAATGAGGTGACCTCAGAAGATTAGAATCGTCGAGGTCGTTTTTCCCGGCGGGTAAAATTGCCCAACGTGGTTTCAAGCCAAACGCGGTTATCGTCAATCTGCCGACGTCAATTTTGAGGCCGACGACAAATATCAACGTTTTCCTTTACGGATACCGAACGGCTTGGCATGCATGTCGGCGATGCAATTTTCATTCGATTGCGTGCGATCCGCGCCTTAATGAAAAGTGATGAGTTCATCTTCGAGAGTGCAAGTTGCCGGACATTTTTTTGCTCCGATCCAATCATTCGATGTTGCGAAATGATGGATCGGATTTTCCGTGAGAGAAAATTGTGTTGGGGAGGAAATATAGTAGATATTTTAATTTGGTTTTTAGGGGTTGGATGAAGGATTTGTTGTTTTATGTAGAAATGAAAAAATAGGAATGAAGAATTTAGAAAATAATGGAAATACGAACAATAATGAAATATTGCTAACATTACTAACAAAATTTTTAAAAAATCAATTCAATTGAAAATCAATATCAACATGTTGCATTTAAAAATTTAACTTTCCAGGCAAAATTTGCTCGAAAAAAAAACATCACTCGAATTACCTAAAAATTTTGAAATAAAACAACCTCTATTCAAGTTCAAAAAAGAAATACATTTAGTATAATTTCTATAGAAACCTGTACAAACACTCTCAAAACAACAAACACTTTTTATTCCGCAAACAGTCCTTTTTTCTTATTTCCCCAACACCTCATTCACGCTGACATTTACTTTTGTCCCCCTAGTTTTCCTCTCGTGCCTTTCAAAATCGTTGACTCTCTAAGTCAAAGCGACAAGTGACGTGTAAGAATTTGCCGGTTGTCGAAAAACCAAACATTGGAAAGGCAAATTTGACCACTTCAGTGAACAGGTTCGTGACGAAAGAAGAACTCGCCGCTTTTGAACAAATATTAGCTTGTACACTTTCGATACTTTTTTTATTCTCTCAAGTGGCAGGAATAATTCCATTAATTCATCATAAAAAATACAAACGGCAATATGTAATTAAATGTTGTCATTACAAGAATCTTCATTTCTTGCAAGTGAAGAAATATGTCGTTTGTCAATAAAAATTAAAATTGCGTTGATGTTATTTAGTCGGCATTTATGCGATGCATGTGCATGTTTCGCAGCGATAGTTTAGTAATGTCGGCACTTGCTTCCAGTTGCGAGATACCAAACGAGAAAAATGCAAATGCGTTTTCTTGGCACGAAACAATCAATATGAGCTACAGTTCAGAGTATATTAATGCAAATACTTGTTATTTATCGCTGATTGAGACATAGAATGCAGTTTATTTGCTTTGAACTGTTATTATTTATTGCTGTAATTAATATCGATCTTGACTCTGACTGCGGATGCTTTTACGCTGTTTTATGAGCCACGTGTAAGGTTTTATTTGTCATACGTAGGATGAAGGAAATTGAAAAATTTTTTAGAGTTTTAGGATGTTGAGGAATTTTGGGGGGATTCTGGATTTTATGAAGCTTAATGTGGTGAAATGAGTATGAAGCAATTAAGGTTAATTGTTTTTTGGTAGATTTGATGAATTTTCGAATTTTTCATTGTTTTTTGGATATTTTTTTTGAATTTATGTTCATCTTGATTTTTAATATTCTTTGTACTAGAAGTAGAAGTGTAATGAATTTTCATGTTGGAACTGATTTTTTAGAAAATAGAATAATTTTTGAGAATTTTTCAAAGTTTTAGAGATTTCGAGTGTTTTATACATTTCTTCTATTTCTTTTCATTTAAAAAAAATATTACCATAACTGTTATATTGAATAATCATTCACTTAATTATCATTCAGTTTCCCATCATTTCAAATATAAAATTTTTTCAACATAAAATTGTTCATGAAAATGATTAGAGGAAATTGACTGACACTCCGAGAAAAATTCATCACATCATAAAATAATAACTTATTGTGTTCAAATTTCGAAAAATATTCTAGAAAATTTTGAGGAAAAACTTTTTAATAAAATGAAGCAATCAAGGTTTTTATTCTTTTACTCCTTTTGTAAGATTTTTTGGGTAGATTTTATATATTTGCAAATTTTTCATGAATTTTAAGATATTTTTTGAATTTTTCTTTATCTGAATTTTTGTAATTCTTTGCACTAGAATTCGAAGTTCAATGAAATTTTTATGTTGGAACTGATATCTCAGAAAAATAGTTTTTTTATAGAAAAAATAATTTTTGAGTATTTTCAGAAGTTTTAGAGATTTCCAGTATTTCATACATTTCTCGTGATTTTTTTCCTGATGAGGAATTTTTTCTATAACTTCTATTTTAAATATTCATTCACTCAATTATTATTCAATATTGCATCAATTCAAATACTACAACAATAATAAATTATTTTTTGAAATCGTAGAATTATTTATAAAAAGGATTAGGAAAAATTGACTGGTATATCGAGAGAAATTTATCTCATTATAAAATAATAACTAATTGTATTCAAATTTCGGGAAAAATTCGAGAAAACTTTCAGGAAAAAATGTCAAACGAAATAAACTCATTAAGATTATAATTCCTTGACTCCTTTTGTGATATTTTTTAGGTAGATTTCATATATTTTCAAATTTTAATAGATTTGTAGATATTTTTCGAATTTCTGTTCATCCTCGTATCCATCTAGATTTTTCTTATTCTTTGCACTAGAATTCGAAGTTCAATGAAATTTTCAAGTTTGAACTGATTTCTCAAAATAATAGTATTTTTTTAGATAGAATAATTCCTAAGTATTTTTAAATATTTTAGAAATTGTTGAAGTTTCATATATTTCTTGTAATTTTTTTCCTAATAGAGGAATGTTTCTATAACTTTTATTTTAAATAATCATTCACTCAATTGTTTTTCATTATCCCACCAATCTAAAGAGTGAAATTTTTCAAACATAGAATCACTTATGAAAATAATAAGAGAAAGTTGACTGACACTCGGAGAAAAATTAATCACATCATAAAATAATAACTGATTGTGTTAAAATTTCAGGAAAAATTCCAGAAAATTTTAAGGAAAAAATGTCAAATGAAAAAAAAAAAACAATCAGAGTTTTTTTTGGAATAAAACACTATTTTTTTTCGAATAAAATAGGGTGGGTTTAAAATAAAAACCCAGTGACAAAAGAAGAAAAATTGTTATTATTATTTTTCGACCCCTTTTGTAATATTTTTTAAGTAGATTTGATATATTTTTAAAGTTTTTATGAATTCTTAGATATTTTTTGAATTTTTTTTTACCTTTATATTTGTTATTCTTCGCACTAGAATTCAAAGTTTAATGAAATTTTCATGTTGACAATGATTTCTCAAAAAAATGGTATCTTTATAGAAAGAACAATTTTTGAGTATTTTTCGTAGTTTTAGGAATTGCAAGTGTTGTAGAAATTTCTTTAATTTCTTTTTTTTTAATGAAAAAATATTTCCATAACTGTTGTATTTAATAATTATTCACTCAATTATTATTTATCATCCCATGAATTCAGATACTAAAATTTTTTAGGATTACAGAATTGTTTATATGAAGGATCAGAGAAAATTTAATGACACATAGAAAAAAATTTATCACATAAAATAATAACTGATTGTGCTCAAATTTCGGGAAAAATTCTAGAAAATTTTAAGGAAAAAATGTTAAACGAAATAAATCAATCAAGGTTAAAATTCATTGACTCCTTTTGTAATATTTTTTTTGTGTAAATTTGATACATTTCCGAATTTTTCAAACATTTTTCGATATTTTTTAATTTTTTCTTTATCCATATTTATGTAATTTTTTGCACTGGAATTCGAAGTTCAATGAAATTTTCAAGTTTGAACTGATTTCTCAAAAAAATAGTATTTCTATAGATAGAATAATTTT
This sequence comes from Platygaster orseoliae, assembly GCA_030522825.1. Taxonomy (NCBI): domain Eukaryota; kingdom Metazoa; phylum Arthropoda; class Insecta; order Hymenoptera; family Platygastridae; genus Platygaster; species Platygaster orseoliae. The sequence continues at coordinate 16,466 of JAPYZL010105597.1, forward strand.
CAAGTATTTTTAAATACTTTAGAAATTGTTGAAGTTCTATATATTTCTTGTAATTTTGTTCCTAATAAAGGAATGTTTCCATAACTTTTATTTTAAATAATCATTCACTCAATTATTATTCATTATCCCATCAATTCAAATACTTCAATTTTTTTAAATCATAGAATTGTTTATAAAAAGGATAAAAGAAAATTGACTGATTGTGAGACACCAAAAGAAATTCATCACATTAAAAAAATTAATAACTGATTGTGTTCATAGTTTGTGAAAAATTCTAGAAAATTTGGAGGACAAAATTTTAAATAAAATGAATCAATCAAGTTTATTATTCTTTGACTCCTTTTGTAAGATTGTATGAGTAGATTTGATATATTTCAAAATTTTTTATAAATTCTCAGATATTTTTTCTTATCTAGATTTTTGCAATTCTTTGCACTGGAATTCAAAGTTAAATGAATTTCCCATGTCGAAACTGATTTTTTAGAAAACAGTAAAATAATTTTTGACTATTTTTCAAAGTTTTACACATTACGAGTGTTTAATACATTTTTTTATTTCTTTTCTGATTAAAAATTATTTCTTTAACTGTCATTTTAAATAATCATCCATTCGATTATCATTCATAATCCCATCGATTCAAATCCGAACATTTTTCAGAATCACTGAACATACCATATCACATTTTCACAAAATACCAACAACCTCACACACTAGAAAAGTAGAAATCGCCGATGCCTCGCCTCGAATTGATCAATTAATCCTCGACAAATGACGTTAGAAAGTTCATACCCGTCTATATTAATAAACGGCGGTTTCTTGCGTTAACCCAATTTCCTCCCAATTAAGCGACGTTGACATAAGGAACTCGGCGCCGTAAAAGCCCCAGTACGTGTCCGACCCTAAGGAGTTAATTACGACGCGCGTTTAATTAAAAAGCGCTCCTTGTTCCACGACCCCCCCCCCGACCCTCCTAACCCCTCTAATTACGGTTGGAAAAACTGCCCGAGGAAAACGCGTACTGAAATTGAATTTCCCCGACTTGGGTGAATGCAAAGTGGAGAGAGAAGTCGACGTTTAAGGTGGAAAAAAAAGGTTGTGGAATAAAAAAAAGGAGAAGAAGTGTCAGTCGAGACGGTAACGGAAAAAGTAGGCAATCCGTCAAATGGCCGGACAGCGATTCAAATGGTGCTCGCAGTGATTCCTCGGATACGTAATGGCACCAGCTCGCGGGGTAAATGAGAGCGAGGATGTGTAAAAGGCAATCGGCCGGGTCTTTTATGGCTCGGCATACTCGACGACTCGCATAACTCCGTTGCTACGGCCACGCTCTTATCCCATATCCGTGTTACGACGCTTCGCTATCTATAAGCTCGTAGATGTGCATTACAAGCGGTGAAAACCGAACGCTGAGAAAAAAATCTAGTTATTTGTAGTACAAATATTGGAAAATTACTATGTACTAGAAAAATCGACAATGTTATTTTAATTTTCCATATTTTAAAGGACATTAGGGCAAGATTATGTTTATTTTTACCATGCAGTATAGTGAAAAGTCGAATATGGCAATTATAAGTTGATGTATGGTAAAAAATACTAAACACATCGTATTTTTTTACTTAAGTATTTAATAGTTGATTTCTACATTTTTTCATAATAATTACTATAGTTTATTAAATAATACAATACTGTATAGAGTAAAATTTACTATATTTCATTTTGATCTCCCATTACTATATATTTTTTAGTAAAAAGTACTAGATTTTTCTCTTAGTGTAAGAAATTTTGTTTCAGTCTAAAAAATTTACGTTTCTGCTGATTTGAGTTTGTTTGTCCAAACCAAAAATAGTTTACAGTAAAAAAAATTTTTTTTTCTTACTTCAAAATTTATTACAGTAAACCAAGTATTTGGTTGGTCAAAAAACGAATAAACGTGAGTTTAAACTAATAAAATAGGTTTTTCAGTGCACGTTTTCCATAAAGGTATTGAATACAGTACTATTTGATTTCTATGATTTTCAAGTCATTGAGATTAAAATTTTTATTTTTAAATACTTTTGGTTTTTTTAATGTTTCTGCTTTTTAAATACATTTTGAAGGATTTTCTTATTGAATGATGAATTAATTTACTGTGGTTTTGAATTCGATGCTCTAGGAATCATAGTCGCCAAATTTTCTAAAATTTGATATATTTTTGAGAAAATATTAAACACCAAATTCTCACTTGTAATTATATTATAACATTTTTTTCCGTTTCATGTAATTCATAACGTTTTGCAGTATTTTTAGGTATTTTCGTAGGTTTAAAATATTTCTATGAATCGTTTTACAGATTAATATAGTCAGATGCTATAATATTGAAAATTTGAAGTATTTTGAGTATATAGTATAATTTGTAAAATTACAACAGTAGATTTATACAGTTCCTTGTAATTTTTTTTTCTGTTTTTACAATTTTAAGATTTTTGCCCCTCCCACCCCTCCTCAATTTTGTTGTTGTTGTTTGGGAAATCAAATATGAAGGTTTGATGACTTTTTTTTTTAAGAAATAAAAAGATAAAAATTCTGAAAACCCCCTCCGAAATAATTTTCTGGATCCGCCCCTGTATCTTCTAGAATAATCATTATTCAAAGAAACGAAAAAATATGTATCGATTTTTTTTCGAAACTTATTGATATATGTGTCGCCAAATTCGATTTTTTTTTCCATGTAACTTCCCAATCTAATGCACGAATTGTATGAATTAAAGTTCTACAAATTTCTAGCAATTCAGTAAATGTTTTAGAAAATATGATCAATACAGACTTAAGGTATATAATGAATTTGATCAATTATTTCATTTAATTTTATTCTTAAAATGAATAATTATTTTCTAGGATTTTCATATGCTTTCGTATTTATATTAGTCGCTCTAGAAATTTATAAAACACGATGCTGTAATATTGAAATTTTAAATATTTGGAGTATTTAGTTTTTTTTTTGACGAAAGAGTTATTTTTTATAAATTCTAAATGATTTTTTTTTCGTGTTTTCCAAGTTTATATAAAATTTAAAAAACTTCATATGTATTTTTATAAATTTCTTTTTTTATATGCCCTAATAGTCAAAGTTTTATAACCTTTAAAAATTATCATTTTAGGAATTTTTTTCATATTAATTGATTCTCAGTATTTTTTGCATTTTTTCAGTCTTTCTCAAATTTTTTATAATTTTCTAGTGTTTCTATAAATTCTTAGAACTTTCGTACATTGCTGTATAAATTTTGAAATTCGATACACTCTAGAATGTGAATTCCAATAATTTTTAAACATTTTCATAGATTTCTAGGATTTCTCTCGTATTTTTTTTCCAATCTACTTACGGAAAAAAAAAGATTTGAAGCAAAAATATATACCGTTTAAACAAAACTTCACAGAACGAATTGTTTTTTTTTTGCAGCAGTTGCTTTTTTTTAGTGTTCAGAGCACAATCATTACTTATAAAATTCCTTTACATAGTAATTGTACTCTGGTAGCAAAAAAATTATGTCGAGGCAACAAAAATAAGCTACTGTTAAAAAAAAATTCGTTTTGTCAAGTTGTGTTGAAACAGCAAATACTTTTTTTATCCATGTAAACAAACACTTGACCTTTATGAAAAAAAAAAAGAAAGTTGTTGGGGTTGCAAAAGTGGAGGATTTGAGAGCATGGGAACATCTTCAAAGAGAATATTCGGAGGGAGGACGAGTCGTAACTCAAGTCTAGTTAAGGGAGCTATAATTCAAAGGATAGCACTAGGTCGTCGTTTACTTCGAACTGCCTATAAATTACAGGGTTTTAATTTTGCGATATTAACGTGGATGGATGAGTACTTTTCTCGGTTCAAAAGAAACCGCTTTTTTTCAATCAGTCATTTCAGCAACTTCAGATGCAAGAAATTCAATCACAATGTTCAAATTTTGTCTAATTGAATATATATATTTTTTTTTGAATTTATGTAATATGTTTCGAAAAGGTAAAAAAATTTAAATTCCTCCAGTAACCCATGAAATATAAAAGTTCAGTGAACTTCATCGATGATCGTCAATCAATGCCCTTCACGAGCTTTTACAGCGCATCATATAATGCAGCTGCAATAAACTCAGACACTGTACGGTAAATATATTCGCGTGAATTTATAGGAAATTTTTTTTTTCTAACACTGACTTCTTCGTTATGAGCGGCATTAAGTTACATTCGACGGGCGTGAAATCTTTTAAACGGATTCCAAGGATCACTCTGAATTTTAAGATTGTAACTCGCGGGCATCGATTTTATCATGTCATATCTTTCATTTTCAATGCTTCAATACTTTGTGATTATTTTATCTGTCAGCGAACTAGGCGTATTTCGATATGGATTTAATTGAACATAAATACTCATTGGACATAAACTCACAACATACACACAACACCGCTCATGTGGAGTGACGCACTCGACACATTTGAGCTAGTGTTCTACGAAGTGACAGCTGTAATGTCCTCAACCCTGGCATTTTTGAATGCTCAAAATCATTTTGAAATTAATTCATACTTGGGTATGGCAAGTGCGCCATTCATTAAATTTATGATTAGAAAAAATGCGCAATATTACATTCCCAATGATTATTTTTAAGTGTCTATTGGAACTGCATGTTTGGTTTCAACTTTGTAGCTTGGTTTTTTGGTGTTCAATGTTTTTGTCAATGTAATTATTCTACAGAAACACTGCTCTGTTATTCCAGAGGAATATTTCAACCTCATTTTTCAAACCTATTTCCATTGTTTAACCCTTCTTTTGGTTTACTATTTTTATATTCCTGAAGAGTGGAAACGTGGCTTAGTAAAAACATAAACGAGATCAAAATAACTATATTTTGTCGAGTGATCGATTAGAGTTTGAGTTAACAATCAATATTAATCAATCTTATATAAATTTGTCACTTGTGTAGAAATTATTTTGTATTATCTCTGCCAATGTCAGCGAACTAGGCGTATTTCGATGTGGATTTAATTCAACATAAATACTCATTGGACATAAACTCACAACACACAACACCACTCACGTGGAGTGACGCACTCGACACATTTGAGCTAGTGTTCCGCTCCACACACTCATATACACACACGTGACACAATAGAAAAAGCAATAGATTCCTTGTATAAGGCTCTGGCCAGTTCTTGAATTTGTTTGAATTGAAAGTAATAAAAACTCTTAAAAATAACACGAAGTTGTTGTGAAAAACCCTCTCGACAACATTATCATTTTACTATTTCTGACAATACTGATAAGGAAATAATTTATTAAAATGCTCAATTTCATTTAATTAAACTCGATTTTCTTTGGAAAAGGCATCATTGAACATTTTCCATTCGCACTGAAGATAATGACAACGGATCGAAATCGAAAAAAAAACATTCAAGCATGCCCAACAATTTCGCCAGATCAAGCGCAAAAAGCATCCCAGCAAAAAATCGACTTTGTTGCCGTCAGCGGTAATTAGTTCCGCAATGACACGTCGATAATTGGTAATTATACGCGCCATGATGAGGGAACATCGGTCATTGCCCCTCCCAAAAAAAAAAAAAATTCATCTTGATCCTTTCGGTGTTTTCAAAAAGCAGATTAACCTATCGAGAATCCGTGAATGGGAAATGACGGAAAAAAAGTTTGACAGGTTGAATTGATTCGTAACGTGATGCAGATCGACGAGGCATGAATGACAAAAATTGTGTATATTCAAATGGAGATTTTTCTCGGCAGCGAAGAGTATTTTGTCTCGAACGCGAGATTAAGGGAGGATTATTCAAAGTACCCGCGTCGGATTTAGCAACTCGGAATGATGATTATTTATGTATTCTTGACGCCGGCTACCGTTAGACACGTGTAGTCACTTTCGCCGCAGTATTTCATTTCGTTTCATGGTCTCGAGTGTTTCAGCGGATTGACGAAAAAGCGTGAAACTCGGTGAGGCATGGATCGAAATGATTCAGTACCGAAACGGCGCCAAATACCGGTGGAGAATCGGGGTATTTCTTTTTTGAAAAAAAGTGTTTTCAAGAAAATTTAATTTCTTTTTCCCATTTTCTCATGACGAATAAAAGAAATATTTGAATAATGTTTTGATTCTTTTATCATGCACTGAAAAACCAATTTGGTTTTCATAAAAATTTTTTTTTGACTGAAATTGAATTTGTTGGAAGTCTCAAAAATTTGTTTGTCTGAACTAAAAATTTTGTTTAATGAACAAAATATTTAATTGGTCAAATAGTATACAAAATCGTTTTTTAAGTCAACGAAATTGGTTTTTCAATGTAATAGCATTATGTCATAGAATATTTAAAATATAATACATTAAAATATTTCATTATTCCATTTTTAAATACTGTAAAATTTTTTGAAATAAATATAACTGTTTATTCGGGAGCGAAAAAATTCAAAAACCTTTATTATTCTTTAAGAAAAAACGGAAAATATTTTGATTCGAATTATTATCCTACGAAATAAATACGAAAGTTTTGAAAATACAGAAAAATCAGAATCACTAACTATTGGGCACTTTTTTTTACTCGAAAATCTGTATAAAAACAAAAAAATATTCAAAATCTGTGGAGATACTGTAATTTAAAAAATTCAGTTGAAACAATAAGAATCTCTCATGCTTTTTAAAAATCTGAGATTATCTTTTAACCACAGAATTTTACAAAATTTTAAGAATACTGCAAAAAATTATAGAAAGTCTTCAAAAATTTTTTGAAATAAATATATCTGTTAATTCAGCAGCAAAGAAATTCAAAAACATTTATTATTATTTAAGAAAAAACGGAAAATCTATTAATTTGAATTATTATCATACGAAATAAATACAAAAGTTTTGAAAATACAGAAAAATCAGAAAAACTAATTATTGGAAAATTTTTTTCTACTTGAAAATCTGTATATTAACATAAAATTATTCAAAATCTATGAAGATACTGTGTTTTAAAATATTCAATTAAAACAATGGGAATCTTTCATGCTTTTAAAAAATCTAAGATTATTTTTTAACCATAGAATTTTACAACATTATAAAAATACTTCAAAAAAATTATAGAAAGTCTTCAAAAATTTTTCTAACTTCTAATTCTTTGTAGCCAGATATTTATAACAAAAATTCAATTAAAGAAAAAGTAATTTAATAAAAAATATTTTATATATCATTAATGAAAATATTCTAGCATTATATTTGAAAATTTTCTGAATAATCGAATATTTTATAAGCAATTCGAAAAATTACAGAGATTATTCATGAGTTTTGTATATTGTGATCATTATCATATTTTTTGGAAAAGTGTATTATTTTTTTTTTAATGACAAAATTACAAAAACTTGGAAGTATTGAAAACTTATGTGAAATTAGTATACTCAAATTCTAATGCATTTTTTTCGATTATTATTGTTGAAATATAAAGAAAATGAAAAAGCATTGAGATAATTTTGTAAACTGTCGTAAATTCTATGAAATTCGAAAAATTTGTTGAATTTCAGATGCTAATAAATTTTGTACATCGTTAAAAATTTGCGAATTCCAAAAAATTACAGAAACCGTGTGATGACCTATATTTTGAAAAATCAAAAAATGTTTCATCATATGGAGACGGTCCAAAATTTTGGATATTTTAAAAATAATCCAGAACATATTAGGTATAACTTCGATAAATATTATTCGTTAAAAACTTTGATGGTTCCGTTAAATTAGACATTTTTGATTGATTCATTAATTTTTATATTATATTAGGGTGGTTTGAAATCAAAAATTTATCCTTGCACAAAAATGCGATATAATTGTATAAATTTTATGTTCATACAATTTAATATCCAACTTTGCTCATTATTTCAATCTAACTTTAACTTCAATCTTTGAATAGTTTTGATTATGTTAAAAATTCCCGAATTTTGAAAAAATAGAAAAACTGAAAATTTTTAAAATAGTCAATAATTTTATAAGTAATTCAAAAATTACAAAGATTGATCATAAGTTTTGTATATTGTGATCATTTTCATATTTTTTGAAAAAGTGTATGGTTTTTTTTATTGAAAAAATTTCAAAAAATTTGAAGTATTGGAAAATTATGAAAAATGATTATACACAAATTTTAATGCATTTTTTTCGATTATTATTGTTAAAATACAAAGAAAATGAAAAAGCATTGACATATTTTTCCGTATTGTAGTAGATTCTATGAAATTCGAATAATTTGTTAAATTTCAGATGTTAATAAATTTTGTACATCGTAGAAAATTTTTGAATTCTGAAAAATTACAGAAACCGAGTAATAAACTACATTTTTAAAAATCAATCAAATTGTCATCATTCGGATATGGTCCAAAATTTTTGAAATTTTCAAAATAATCTAGAATGTAATATAATTTTCAGAAATGTTATTTCTTGAAAATTTTAATAGTTCGGTTGACCTAGAAATCAATAATTGATTGATTTTTGCATGGTATTTTTTGTTATTTATTTTCTTATTATTATAAAGTTTTTCGAAATCAAAAATTGATCCTCACAAAAGATGTTATATAATTGTACAAATTCCATTCAAATTTTTAGTTTCTGAAAATTTCCGCCAATTTCGTAAATTGATAAAAATTACTATAATTTCAAAGAACTACAATTTGTGAGTTATTTTCCTTGTTTTCATTTTTTAAAAATCAATTAAAATCATTTTCGTAAAGTTCTGCATTTGACATGTTTTTTTTTTATTTCTTGCTTATACTATTGTAAATATGTTTTTCATTAACATATATCAAAGATGTTATATTGAAACAATATTTCCCAAAATTGGTAGAAATTGGTTTTATAATATTTTATGAATATCGTATAATTTACTGGATATATAACGTACTATTTGACATTATGGTTGGGACATTATAACTTGGACATTATGTTTTGAACATTATGTTTTTGACATTATGTTTCGTCCATTATGTTTTGTCCATTACCGTACCCAATCTTGAATCGGTACCGGCGTGAGAAATTTTGAATCCTCGCTCGGAGGAGAAGAGGGATAAAAATGACCACGTGTAAATCAGCCGCGAGCATTAACGAAGCAACTGAAATATGCGCCGTGGAGCCTACACACGCGCCGTGTTTAACAGGTGTTTCGCAGGTTTATAACGCGGCGAATCACGGGTGCGCCGGCTGGTAGTGCGACCTTTGAACCGTTGCTCGCGAATCTTCGACGCCGGAGGTCGACGGAATCTTCGACGATCCGCGCGAGTCACCCAACCGGGTGCTTCGCAATCCCGAGATACTTCATAAATTCGAGAAAGGAATTTCGAAGTATTGTTTATGTTACTTCTTTGTCGTTTGCAAGCGGAGGAAAATTGAATTTCGAGTTAGAAGTTGTGATAGTGATAGTCAGAGTTGATAAAAATACACACAGAATGAAATTTTTGGTTGCACCAACCAAATTATTTAGTAAAATATGGACAAACTTAAGTTTTGGTAACGTAACACTGTTACTTCTCAGTTTCCAAAATGTTACATCACGTTTTCTCCAAACTCAAACGAAATTTTTTCTCTTTCTAAATTTCCTCTCCAAGATAAGTGCTAACGAGAACTGTTGTTACCAAAATGCGTCGATTAAGTGCTGTTTCACGCACGCTGTCCGCGTTTTTCTTGCTCCGTTTCTCGGTATATGCGCGCTATGCCCTCGTGAAATTCCAGAGACGATAGGGGATGAGTTTGTGTGGCGAAGCGAGTACGTGCGAATCGCGAAACGCGCATCGAACCAGATGCCGAATGTTATTTAATGGGCCTTTTCATGTTCGCCGAATAGAGCGTGGGGGTACCAAAAAAAAACGAATACCTGGAGCCGGGGTAAGAGGGGCAGGGGGGAACTACTGGATGTCGCTACATTGTAAATCGTGAGTTACGTGTGGCGATCGGAATCTCGCGAATGGGCCGAGAAATATGAGCGAAGGGCAATTAACAGAATGCAGATAAAAAAAAAGAATTACTTTTGAAACGGTGAAGATAAATATTTTATTTTTATATATTCACACTTTAAGATTTTTATACAGAGTATACAAAGTTTTTGTTACACTAATTATTACAATTGAAAAACAATTTACAATATTTTGTGCACCACTGCAAATCATTTCAAGAATTCCTACATTTTTTTATGAAACAAAAATATAAAAAGACACGTGATCGTAGTACTCTAAAGGGACCAGAATCTGCCGAGCCTATCTACTAATTTTCTCATAAATTTCATAAAAAACATTATTTTTCATACACATCAACGAACGCAATTCGAACGCCTCTTTTTGCGCTACCGCCAAGACGAATCACGTAAACGAAACGGGAAATTAATGCCGATGGAAATTCGCCGGATCATTAACTCGGGCGCATTCATTGACGACGGGTGCGGCGATGAGAGGGGGGAGGGGGGGAAGGGGCCTATCGCTGTGGGAATCGGCGACGTCCGGGGAAAGCGAAATTTCGCTGGGACTATTTTCGGCGCGCGATGTCGGGTCTAATTGCGCTTGCCATTTTTTTTGCCTCACCCCCTTTTTTTGGCGAAACGTCAAAGCGAAAGCCACTTGGGTCACGCGAGTTTTTACGCGTCGCGGGATTTCCGCAACGAGGTAATGCCCGGTATCATGATATTTTGAGGCTAATTGCGCTTGGTTATGTATCGATCTCTTTTTTTTGACAGGGTCTTTTGCCAGGAGGTTACGGGAAAGAGCATATGTGGGATTGGGTGTTGTTTGGAGGGATTTATTTTTGGTTGCGTGGTTTTGGAGGTTAGGATTCGTAAGCGATTATGAGATGATGTCGATCGAACACGTTTTTTTGTATATTTTGATTAAAAAACAGAATTTTTCATGTTGTAACTTGTCAAAAAAATTGCGCTATGCTATTATGAACAGTAATCAGCAGTAATTCAATGTAAAATAATTTGTTGAAGACCAAATTCTGTCGATTTGATTAATAATACCTTGTACAATTGACACCATACGGCGATTATTTGGTTATGGTGAAAATAGTGGGGGTATTTTATTTTTTGCCGGGGATTTTGATGAATTATTTTTCTTATGTATTGAACATGTGAAGATTATTTGGTTTGAAAAAAAAAATATTTTCCATTATGTATCTGGAATTTTTGTATTTCGTGTTATTTATGGAACAGTCAGTAGATTCCAATCATTTTCCATAATTTTTCATAATTAGAAATGTTAACCTGTATTATCAATAATTTCTTTTTACAATATTTTCTTAACAAATTTATATATTTTTTAAAGTTTTCTTGCACAAATGCAAATTGAAATTTCTACTGTTATTTTCATAGATTTCTATATCAATTCTCATAATTCTACACTCTAGGATTTGATGTTTAAGTAATTATAGAACGAGTTAAATATACATAATTTCAGAATATTCTTACAGGGAAAAACAATATGGTTATCACAACCTCATAAATAGTAACATTTGCCCCACTATTTTCATGGTTTAAACGTAACCTCATTTGTAGTTTCAATTTCAATTTCCACTGATTCGGATTTTTAGAGCACACTGTTAGAAATTTTTGTCTTAAATTTAAGAAAAACTGTATAACACCCATTATACATACCCTGTATTAATAATGCATTTAAACTATACAAAAAATTTTTATACACTTTCATAACTTTAATATACGGGGTAGTCTTAAATTTATTACATCATGTGTGTTTGAAATTGTACATGAAATCAATACATATGGACATCAAACCTGTGACATGAATTTGATTCATAATTGTGAATTGAATTTAATACATTAATGTATTAGAATCATATAAAAATACTTGAAATAAATTTTCTTTTACATTTATTTCGTGCATGTAACTGAGACTTAATTATTTTTAGATACTGCTTGCATGAAATCTAAGACAAATTTTAAATGTGAGTGAAAAATGTATAAAATCAAGTAGGTAAATAGAGGTAATACAAATTCAACAGATGCGTTTCATTCATGTTAAACTGTCTAAAAATGTCTAAATATGTCTAAAAAGTGTCTGAACTAGTCTGAATAGTGTCTAAAATTGTCTAAATATTGTCTAAGAATGTCTAAACAGTGTGTACAAATGTCTAAAAAGTTTATAAAATTGTCTGAAAGTGTCTTCAATGTCTAAATAATGTCTGAAGTGTTCAAAATTATCTATATTGTGTCTAAAAGTGTGTCTAGTAAGTGTCTAAAATGTCAAAAAGTGTCTTTTGCACTTGGGTCAGATTGTTACATATTTCTGCACTTGAGTCATATTAGGACAATTTTTTCACTTGGGTCAGATTGTGACATTTTCACTTAGGTTGGGTTAATTTCAGAGATGTATTCATGTTTCAAAAATCTAGTTTATAAAATTTCAGCTACATTTTAATACATCAATTATGGAAAGTGCATGAAATGTAACTAGGTGTCTTTTAATTATAAATTTTTCAAATATGTTTACCTAACGTACGTTTCAAATAGCTGGCCAATGAAATATCAAGTACATTTTAATACATTTTGAATAGAAAGTGTATGAAATTAAATAAATGTTTCAAGAATGAAATTCTATCAGACTTAAATGCATATTTCTAAGTTATTATTATATTTTTTTAGGTTTCTATATACATTTCTTGATGTTGACATTCCAGAACTTGGAACTTCGTATCATGAATTATTCCTAGTTATTCATAGACTTTTTTGATGAACTATTCCTAAAATTTTAATCACTTGAATTTACAAAGTTGATTCAAAAAATTTTGAATAATTAGGAAAAATCAATGACAAGAGCGTAATGAAATAGTTTCAAAGTCTATTGAATATTCCTGCAATAATTCTTCATGCAAGCCACGTCCTATGACATTTCGAGAGTTGAAGCTCTTAAAAGAAAAAGAAAATTGATGTTGAAAATTCGCTTCCTGAATTCTCCATGTTTAGATAAAAAAATTCTTAATCAAGATTCGTATATAAAAATAATTGTATTGATTACAAGCATTCCATTTCAACACTCAATAAAAATTAAAAAAAAAAAATTCATTAACAATGTCTAAAAAGTGTCTAAAAAGTGTCTCAAATTGTCTGAAAGTGTCTTCAATGTCTAAATAATGTCTAAAGTTTCCAAGTGTCCAAAATCACTTGTAGTGTTTAAAAGTGTGTCTAGTAAATGTCTAAAATGTCAAAAAGTGTCTTGTGCACTTGGGTCAGATTGTGACATTTTCACTTGGGTTAGGTTAACTTAATAGGGGTATTGATTTTTGAAAAATCAAGTTTTTAAAATTTCAGGTACATTTTAATACATCAATTATGGAAAGTGCATTAAACTTAAGTACCATCCTTAACAAATAGCTGGCATATGAAATATCAACTACATTTTCATACATTTTGAATAGAAAATGTCTGAAATTACGAAAATTTTTACCAGTGCAGTGTAAGATTGAGGAAGAATCGGATCCCCGAAAACGCGATTCGCGAACGGTTCGCGTCCTCGTTAAAGCGCGTCAACACGCGAGAGCCGTGGCATCACTCGGATTTCGTACGGTTAGATTGAGAGATATTCCGGAGACATTGGCCGTGTCTTGGGGAGCGTGTATGGCAGTGTATAGTGTATAGTATACGTACGCGTTCACTCAGGGCAATAGGAGTGTACGCCGGGTGGCCGCTGGAGTGGGGCTCGGGTTTTTCTGGCGGGGGCAGCCTGACTGCGTGCGGTCTTCTCAGCGAAAGACCACCCAAGTCGGTGGCTTGCGCCGGCTACACTACCACAACCACGCGGAATCAAGCATTTACGAGAGCGTGATTTCCCGCGGCCGCGAATACAACGGTGACAAATGTCGCGGAAAATCGGTGTCGCTGATTATTAACGGCTATCAATTTTACCGCCGATACGTTTCATTAACGTTATTATCCTACGGTTATTTATTGGGTCTGATAAGAACCTTGATTCCACTTTTTTCTGAGGGGTCAAGTGGGTTTTCATTCACCGCGTGATTACGAGAATTATGGTGATTATGGGGAAAGTGAATTAGATTTTTTTATGAATCAGATTATAAATATATTTCATATATTTCATATATATTATTTTACATTATATTGTATTTAATTATGTATTTTTGAATTTGTTATATACATTTATAAAATGGTTTTTAAAACGCTTGAGCCATCTCATTCTCGCATACCAAGGCTCGCTGACGCATCGCACGAAATTGCAACCGGGGAAAAAGGCAAGTTCGATGCGCGCTTAACGAGTAATTTAAATACGCGGCGATAAATTTCGCTTTGCAGGAGATATCAAAATAACACAAGCGCGGGGCTGATTGATAGGTCGCGTCCCCGGAGGCCAGTCCGGCTCCGCGTCCCTTTTCAGACGAGAGAGCCGAATAAACAGTGAAAGGCATCCTTCGCATGGCCGAATCTAGCCCACTGGTGTGGAATGTCAAGATTCATGAATGATATACATCATCCGGATAAAAAATGGCACGGATCAAAGCCCGACGTCGACGTTATTTAAAAGTCCATAATCGGGCCCTGAACTTGATTCTGACATAACATGTGAGCCGAGGGAATTCTGCGATCATAAATTAGTTCTCCCCAAGATCGTAAACTTCGCGACGTGAATCGTGAAAGTTGTAGAGGAGTGAGGGAAAATTGTTGAGGAAACAGTTTGGTTTGTTTTGATAAAGTTCTGGTTCAGGGGAGCATATTTTTTAGTGTGTTAGACATTTTATTTGGGTTAAGAAAATTTACGTTTTTGATTACTTGAATTTCATACAATGGAATTTGGAAAAATTGGTTTACCTGAACTATAATTTGTTCCATATTTTTTTTTAGAATTAAGATAGAGTTTTGAAAAAATCATGTCTTCCTGGATTTTCAGTATTTTTGAAGTTTTTTTTTTTTTTTTCATTTTCTAGTATTTCAATAGATTGATATTTATGTTTTCAGATTTTCTTACTGAATTTTGAAGTTTGTTGATTTTTTCGAATTTAAGTGTATTTTCCAGGAAACAGTATTTTCATTTTTCTATATTGAAAAAAATTTGTTTCCCTGAAATAAAATTTGTTTATTATTTTTTTAGAATCAAGATATAGTTTTGAAAAAATAATATTTTCCAGGACTTTCAGAATTTTTGAAGTTTTTTCCAATTTTAAGTATGTATGGATGAATAATAGTTTTTTTAGATTTTCTTACCGAATTTTAAAGTTTGTTGATTTTTTCGTATTTAAATGTATTTTCAACGAAACAGTATTTTTATTTTTCTATTAAAAAACAATTTCTAGGCTATTTAATATCGAGAAAATAAAAAGAATTTCTATTGTCTTATAGGAACGCTAAATAGATTTGTAAAATTAAACTGAAAAATACGATAAAATATAATAAAATTAAAAAAAAAAATTCTTGAGTTTTTATAGCTTTATAGATAAGGATTTTATGGATTGCTAGTTGTTGTATCTATTATATTCATTTTTTATTATTTTTAGAATTTTGTAGTATCTCATATTTTTTTTTCTCAAATTCCAAGAATGTGTGTTTTTTTTATATCAAATTCTAAATACTATAATTACACTTTTTAATTTTTTTTAAATACTTTGAATACTTTGCAAATTTTTAAAAGATTTATACAGTTAAGAGATTTTCTAGTAATTTTAAGAATTTTCATATTAAAAGTTCTTTAATTCAATGTTTTCAAATTTAATTTAAATATATAAATTTAATTTACATTGTTGAGTATCGCAAAAATTTCTTGTCCTGTCATTATTTAAAAAAAATTTTTGAATAATGAAATTCTATCAGACTTAAATGCGTATTTCTGAGTTTTTAGTATTTTTTTTAAGTTTCTTAATAAATTTCTTGATATTGATGTTCTAGAAATCGGAATTTCATATCATGAATTCCTAGATTTTCATAGATTTTTTTTGATAAACTATTCCAAAAATTTTGATCACTTGAATTTATAAAATTAATTCAGAAAAATTTGCAATAATTAGGAAAAATCGATGAATTTCTGAAAACTGAATGATTCAAAATGAAATTAATTTTAAATCATTAAAATATAATATAATATATAAATTATATTATAAATATCAGTATGATGGGAAAACTGAAAAATCAATGAATTCCTGAAAAAATCAATGAAAACCTGAATTCTCTATGTTCAGAAAAAAAATCCTTAATCGAGAATTTTTATACAAAAATCATTGAATTTCTCACAAACATTCCATTTCAACACTCAATAAAAATATTTCAAAAAAAGTTATTCAATCATCGACAATAAAATTAGTCGTTTTTGAAAAAAGTCACACTTTTAAAATTCTTGTAATAAAAACTTTTTTTTTATTTTATTTCCTGTAGAAACGTTTATAAACAATTTTTTTTATAAATATTCCAGTTTATAAAAAATGTTCGAGTCTTGAATTTTTTTTTATGAAAAATTTGAAATTTCTTATAAAAGTGTCACTGGTTTTTATAAAATTTTCTTTTTATTTGTATTTTTTATGGTCGACCTTATAATAAATAAAATTCTTATGAAAAATTTCTAATTTTTTTAACAATTTTGCCATATCTTATAGGAATCAAAATGACTAGTGTATAAACACGTTTAGAAAATTTCTTGTTTTTTAAAGATTTTACATTATTTTTGGTACATCTTGGAAAAATTTTTTCATGTGATTTGTCAACGTTGTGAAATTTATGCACAGCTAGGCAATGTTTTGTTTTTCCTAATAATATTTTTTCACCATAAAAAAATTTCCTTTCTAAGAACAAATGAAAAAACTGACTCCAACACATTTACAAAGTTTTTTCCATCATTTTTTTCAAGCGTTGAAGGTACTGTTTGGAAAAGCGTTCAAATAGTTGAAAGACCAATCGCCAGCTCATGGCCGCTTACTGCCAACGGTTACTTTGCTTAAGTACCGGGGTCATTGAGAAAATTGTGGGCCTGTTTGTACTGTCAGTCGTGAACTGGTTTCATTCTCTCGACTACAGCGGACAACCTATATTTGAAACCGAACGAAATCGCTCTATCAAGCATCGACTGCTCCGCGGCCAGTGTTCTCTTTTTTTTTCCTCATCGCATAACTCAAAAAATATGGTTTTTTGGGTGCATACTGCGTATCGATTTCCATTTGAGCGAAGCGAGGCGCGAGAAAATTGTATTTAATAATAATAATATTTACATATTGTTTTGAGAACTCACGAGCTGAATTGAAGTTGTTTGAACTCACCTGAAACAGAAAAAACGTCAAATTAGAAATTGTATTGATATATTAACAGTTCTTACGAAATACAGTATAAAAAAATTGAAAAATTCAATATTATGAAGCATCGAATTCTAAAAATCTATAAAAATGCCACGTAATTCAAGAAAATTATATATTTAAGAAATATTATAATTTAAATTATCTTAATTTCTTATCTATGTGTAGGACAAAAACTTCTTATAATATGTAAGAAGTTTTTTTTACAGTAAAAAATAGTTTCTTAAAATGAGAGAAAAGAGAAACTCGCTTATGTGTATTTGTGAGGGATTTGCAAGAGTCGGCCCTGGTTGGAGATGATCAAGCGATAAGCCAGTCAAGCAGGGAGGTAAGATTAAACGAGGCTTGCGATACACTGAAGAGGCGTGACGCCTTGCTTCACCTGTCTCCGTGGCCCTAATTGTCGAACGCGAATGACGCCGCGTCATTTGCCCGACGTAATGTGCTCGAGCCGCCTTCTTTGCATTCCGCCATTCCCCAAATAATTCACCTTTCTCGAGCAGTTTCTCAACGGAAACTCACACTTATTTTCAACCATCTTCATATCGATAAGGCAATATCTAACATGTTCATGTGAACCCTGAAAAATGATCAAATTGATGTGGAATTCAAAAGGGGTGTTTAAAAAAAAATTAGAAAAAAGTCTTAATACGTAATTTAAACCTCAAAATCACCACTATCGAAAAACCTCATGCCACTTCGGTAACACCTCAATTTTGAAAAAGCCCTCGGAGGATATGATCGAACAAAAGTGTTACACGTGGGTGTGACGGTGTTCACGAGCGAATGCAATGGTGTAATGATTCCGCAGAAACGGTGTTATTACGGAGCCGAACTGCAGCGAGAGAAACCCAACCGCGAGAGCCAAGAACATAATCATAGATTACCGCGCTCGTGATTTCGTTCGCTTTTGATTCCCTGGTGTCCCAGGCGTATGCTGACGCTCCGCTACCGCTCATCCTTCCATTCATGCGCTTGCTCAACGGCAATTACGCGCGCGCGATTCAATACCTGAACAAACTGCGCCCGATAAAAGTGATAAAAACGTCCGCGGGGCATTATTATCGCTCATGAGAGGTAATAACTGTCTTGCAGGTTTTTCACCGTTCATGTGGCGAAAATTATTGATTTTGTTCGGAATATCGTTTTAGGTTTGAATTTTAAAATGAGGTTTGATTAGAAAAATGAAGTTGAATATCATTTAATGCAATAAAAACTTTATTAAAAAATATTATTTTACGTACTTTTCCAGAAATAAGTCATGGTGTCAATAGTGCATTTATGAAGCACCGTATTCATTGTGCACATGTTTTACAAATTCATTACTATAAATATAAATTTAAAAGTTTATGGCATACAATTGCATGGTGTCAATTGTGCAAATTTTTTGGAAACTCATGACTATAATCATGGAATTCCAAATTCATGGCATGGAATTTTCATAATGTTATGTCGTGATTAGAATCTTAGAATCTCGAATGAGATTCTTGATTAATTAGATTCCAAATTAATTAGAATCCTAATGTCATGATGTCAACTGTGCATAGTTTTACTAAGCACTGTATTTTTTGTGCACATATTTTACAAATTCATTACTATAACTAAGTATGAAATTAAAAACTTATAGTATACAATGGCATAGTGTCAATTGTATACAAACTTTTTGGAAATTCATTACTGAAATTATGAAATTCAAAATTCATAATATGGAATTTTCATAATGTTATGCCGTCAATAGAATCATTTAACGTTGAATTAGATTCCTAATTAACTAAATTCGTAGAATGTTAATTAATTAGATTCTTAATCATTTAGAATCTTGGTTTCATGATGTCAATTGTTCAAAATTGTATGAAGCACTGTATTCATTGTGCACATATTTTACAAATTCATTACTGCAATTATGAAATCAAAAAATCATGGGAACAAATTTCCAAAATACTATACTATGATTAGAATATTAGGATCTTGAATTAGATTCTTAATTTATTAAATTCGTTGAATGTTGATTAATTAGATTTCCAATTAATTAGAATCTTAATGTCATGATGCCAACTGTGCATGATTTTATTGTGCACTGTATTTCTTGTGTATATGTTTTAAAAATTCACTACTGTAAATGTGGAATTAAAATTTATGGTGTCAATTATGCAAATTTTTTTGAAATTCATTACTGTAATTATAAAATCAAAAATTCATGGCATGAAATTTTCGAAATACTATACCATGATTAGAATCTTAGAATCTTGAATAAGATTCTTAATTTATTAGAATCGTAGAATGTTAATGAATCATATTCCAAATTAATTAGAATCCTAATTTCATGATGTCAATTGTGCATTATTTTATTAAGCACTGTATTTCTCGTGCACATGTTTTGCAAATTCATTACTGTAAATATAAAATTAAAAATTTATGGCATACAATTGAATGGTGTCCATTGTGTAAATTTTTTGGAAATTCATTACTGTAATCATGAAATCAAAAAATCATGGCATAAAATTTTCCAAATGTTATACCATGATTAGAATCTTAGAATCTTGAATTAGATTCTATATTAATTAAATTCGTAGAATATTTATTAATTAGATTCCAAATAATAAGAATTTTCATTTCATGATGTCAATTATGCATAATTTTATGAGGCACTGTATTTATTGTACACATATTTTACAAATTCATTACTGTAAATATAAAAATGAAAAATTCATAGCATACAATTACACTGTGTTATTGTACAAATTTTTTGAAAATTAATCACTGTAATTATGATATCAAAAAATCATGGCATAAAATGTTTGAAATGGTATGCAGTGATTAGAATCTTAGGATCTTGAATTAGATTATTAACTTAATCAAATCGTAGAATGTTAATTTAGTAGTTTTCAAATTAATTATAATTTTAATGTCATGATGTCAATTTGCAAAAATTTTATCAAGCACTGTAATAATTCTGCACATATTTCACAAATTCATTACTGTAAGTATAAAATTAAAATTTATGGCATGCAATTGCATGGTGTCAAATGTGCAAATTTTTTGGAAATTAATTTCTGTAATTATGAAATCAAAAAATCATGGCACAAAATTATCGAAATGTTATACCATGATTAGATTCCTAGAATCTCGAAGTAGATTCTTTATTTATTAGAATCGTAGAATGTTATTTAATTAGATTCCCAATTGATTGGAATCTTAATGTCATGATGTCAATTGTGCATAGTTTTAATAAGCACTGTATTTATTGTGCACATATTTTACAAATTAATTACTGTAAATATGAAATTAAAATTTTATGGCATAAAATTGCATGATGTCAATTGTGCAAATTTTGGGAAATTCATTTTATGACAACGAATTCAAGGAATCATTCAAATACTTTGACATTGATCAATGCAAATACTTTCCATTTATTCAATTCCATATAGATATTATTTATAAAATATTATTATTCTATTCCATTATTTAATTTACATAAAAAAGTTTTTACGACTTAAATTTTTTCATTTTCAATTAAAACATTTTTGATATCTAATCAATGTCAATACTCACAATTGTTTACATTTTCTTGACCATGTTATCAAATTAAAGAAATCTTTAAAGTACTTCAAATTTTTGCAGACACTAAAAAAAAAATCTAAGAAAATATCCAAATTTTTTAGAACTCTAATTCCAAGAGCAGCGAATTATAAAAATCTGTGGAAAAATCCTCGATAATATCAAAAAATCCTTTAAGTTGTGTAAATAATTAAGAACTCTAGAAAAGACAAAGTGTTAGAAAAAAAATTGAAACTCTAGTTACTTGAGAATCACAAAAATCAAATTCCATTATACTCAATAATTGTATGAAAAATGTGCGATTCTGGACTCCGAAAATTCTATAACTTCATATACCCAAAAAATTTCGATTATGAATAATTTAAGAATTTTTCCATTATACGAATAAATTGAAATATATCTCAATTTTCTATTACAATTTTAATATATTACTCACAAAGAAATTTTTTTTTCCAGAAACCCTTTTAGAAAAATTTCTGTAGTTTTTTAATTATTTTTTTTTCGATGATTTTTAAAACCGTTTTTCTCGTTATTGAAAAAAATTTTTTTTGTTATATTGAAATTTCGTAAATCAATATTTTTGTTGAAATATTTTCATAATATTTTTATAAAAAATTCGATATTCTCTTAACTTGAAATTCAAATTTCATATTGTCTCAATACGAATATTTTGAATAATACGATACTGTATATAATCAAACTTACTGTATTTCATCTCGATCTTCCATTCCCATATTTTTTAGTAAAAAGTACTAGATTCTCCTCTCAGAGTACAACGAAATTTCATACGCGACTTTCACTCGGTTTACGTGGTTGGTTCTCGTCAACATCGTATACAACTTCATCGCCGGCTTCTAGAATCGAGTCAAATGTCACGGAACGCGAATTAACTCAAATGTTAATGGCCCAAAATGACGACTTGACGCATGCACGCTGCACCGCGTGTATCAAATCGCTCGCCCACGCGGGACTCCACGCTCTATTAGCTCATGCATTAGACTCAGATAATAATAGTTACGAACGTCTTTATTGCCCAAGCTCAAACAGCCACAAGATTTTCGGAGATCGCATATTAGCGCTGTGAGAAAGGCCCCAGGGAAATCAAATTATATTCTTGTCCTGGGTTTTCAGCCCTTTTTTTTATACATTTTTTTTTATAAACAGATGATGTTAAATTACAATATAATAATAATAATATAAATAAAATAATAACAATAAAAAAACAGAGTGAAACTTTTTATGTCCTACCGCAGCATCGTTTTCAAGAAGTGTCGAGTAGGTAAGCTAAGCTGGTTCTGACCCCGGGGAGTATTTATAATATTATTTCAAAGAGGATTTTTTATTAAATACCATTTCAAAGAGTTTTATTTATTATAATACAATTTCAGTATTTTTCCGTTATTCGTAAAGCGCCGGTTCGAGGGAGCGAAGCGAGGGACGTGGATGAAAATTATGCCAAGGTCCGCGAACGTTTCGGGCTGGTCGGGCCCTCGACCTCGCGCGCCGTATAAGTCTAGTCGAGTGAGATTAGTAAATCCACATTATTAGCTTTAATGAGCCGAGACGCCGGCCGCCTCTTGGCCAAGGGCGATCCTTGCGACGAGGTGTGTGGCGAAAGTCAGCTGCAGGGTGGCCCGGCACAGCCAGTACAACGGGACGTTTCCGATGCTATTGCTGTTAATCAATTAGCGGTTACGGCTCATAATCCGCGAAATTGTCCTCGCGGGGGCCCGGCGTCAATGCGCAGTCTGTGCGTCGAGTGACTTTTATTTTTAACTTGAGTCGTGGGAGTTTGGATTTTTTCTCTAGGGATTTTTATAGGGAATGGCACAAAATTTTTAATTAGAGGAATAGGTACACTGTAAAAAAAAATTTCTATATATTATGGGAAGTTTTTATCTTGTACATGAATCGCAAATTTTCTATACTTTTTTTTATAATTCCGATACGTTTATAGAATTTTTTTTTTATGTATAAAATTTTTCCGAAAAGTATGGGAAAATATACATACTTGCATAGGAAATTTTCCATACTTTTGAAATTTCTATATAATGTCGGATAATTTTTATAGAACATGGGAAAACTTTTATACACGAATATTGAAAAAATGCGATTATTTTTTACAGTGTAGATAAGAATCTCAGAAGTAGATTTTTTTCCTTGAATTGAAAGCTCCTGCTAGGCTCAGAAGCTGAAGTTCCAAAAATCAGCCAAAAATTTCAAAAATTGCGAATTTCATGGCCAATTTTCACCTTTTTTTTCCTATTTTAGAGTTTTCCACCGAAAAATCCAACTTTTTTCAATCGCACAGTTCTGAATTTAGGAACTGAAGCTCCTGCCGTGTTCAGAAGCTTAAGTTCTAAAAATCAGCCAAAAATCTCAAAAAATGCAAATTTTATGGCCAATTTCGAAAATTTCATGCCATGAACTTTGAATTTTATTATTATAGAAATAAATTTCTAAAATATTTGCACAATTGACACTATGCAGTTATATACTATAAATTTTTGATTTCATATTTATAGTAATGAATTTGTAGAATATTTGCATTAGAAAATTATGCAAAGTTGACATCATGACATTCAAATTCTAATTAATTAGAAATCTAATTAGTTTACAATCTATGATTCTAATAAATTAGGAATAAAATTCGAGATTTTATGATCCTAATCATGGCAGAATATTTTGAAAATTCTATGCCATGATTTTTTGGTTACATACCTGTAATCATAATGATGAATTTTCAAAAAATTTGCACAATTAGCATTATTTAATTGTTTCCAAATAATTTTTTATTTCATATTTATAGTAATGAATTTGTAAAACATGTGCACAAGAAATACAGTGCTCAATAAAATCATCCACAATCGGCAACATGAAATGAAGATTCTAATTATTTAGGAATTTAATGAATTACCATTCTTCTAGTCTAATAAATTAAGAATCTAATTCAAGATTCTCAGATTCTTATCATGGTATACTATTTCGAAAATTTTATGACCTGATTTTTCGATTTCATAATTACAGTAATGATTGTCAGAATAAAGAAAATTTTAACAATTATGAGTATGGAAATTGTTGAATAATATATTTCCATGGACTTTAGAAATATTAAAATCTTAAGAATTTACTAATGGAAGTATAATAATGAAATAAAATAATAACGTGAAATAATTAATCTATATATAATTTAATAAATAATAAGTATTTTAATTTTAAATAAGTTCAAAGTATTTTAAAGATTACTTGAATTTGATCCTATGGTTAATAAAAGTTTAACTATTTTGAGTATTCATTAATGTGTTAAGCTAAGTTAAGTTTTCAATCATCAATAAGGAATTAAATTCGGAACTATCTTGTTAACACCGCCACAAATTGCATAAAATACTGACAATGAGACAAAATTTATAAGAAGGAAGAATAATAGTCATGAGAGTTTCATGATATTATCCCGAACCCGCACGATGATAACTCGACTTAACACAGAGTGAAACTTTAATCAACCGATCCGCCTCGCGAAACGTCCGCGTAATCGCGCGAATCGCGGAATCGGCCCGATAAGCGGCGAGCCAATTTCCATAACGAAACTTTGCAAATTGACGATACTGCGGGAAATGCTCTTACGGCCTCAACGACTCTGGGAACACGCGATAAAAGTGAATTGATTCGCAAATTTTCCCTCGATTCTCTAATTATTAATTAACGCTCGAGCCTTAAGTACCGAAATTCGTAATGAACTCGGGGATAAGATAAGCCACGGGTTGCGCACCAGGAAACGCTGTTTTTCTTCGCATTTCAATGACTGCATTTCTGGAAAAACCGACAAAGTGCGTATGTAAGACGGAGTGCAAAGGAGTAATCGTTTCCAGGGATTGGTCCTTATCGCGCTTTCTCGCGGGTAAAGGTAATCATGTAAGAGTAAGGCGCTGTGCAGGTGGCCACATTCGTGTTATTAATGAACTCGTCAGTTTTCCGTTAAATGTTCTCGTTGGCTTCCTCGAGCGGACGAAAAGTTCCCAGGCGCCAGATTACGCGCGGCACGGAATCCGACTTTGCCCGGTCGATTGCTATTTTATGGCTGCTATTATCATGTTCATCAAGTTTACAATGTTGACGAATAACACGAAAAATTTTTTCTCATTTCTCTCTACCTTCCAAGTCTGTCAGATATTCATAAATATACGACGATATTCAATTTTCCTGTCAAACACGAAATTGAGCAACATATAACATTTAAATACACCTCAAAGTACAAGTATTAAAAACGAATCAACTGCAAGTTACCCAGATAACTGTAAGTACTCGCAACAATTTTTATCTATTACATTGTGCAGAGCACAGGAGTTATTACCCTTGGATGGATTCGTGAGTAAAAGTTCAATTCTATTCAACTAGCCGGTGTTATCGTTGAATCGGGCTATCAACGTCTCTTTTAGTGCTCAATCTGGAAAGGTTAACAACATGATGTAAAGGCGAGACTCGCGGTCATCCAACTCTACTTACGACGCGCAATTTGTTGCGAGAGCCGAGAATCACGGGCTTTAATGGCGAAATGTGGGGACCGTCGTTACGAGGCCCGAGAATTGAAATTCGATATAAATACCTGGCCAACATTCTGCCTGATCGAAGCTAATTTTTCAATTTCCGGGATTTTCGAGAACGTTTCACAGTCCATTAACCTCCTGTAATCGATCGTTAAGGTAAAGGCACTAAATTGGTGTTGCTTTTTAAAGATCGCGAGGCGGATAAATTCCCGATGACGTAATGATTTTGTGAGATAATGAGTGAGAAGTAATCTAGTCGATCACTTGGGGTTAATTGGAGTAGGATTTTAGAGGGATAGAACTTTTTTTTTATTAATAAGTATGTTCATAATGTTTACAACGTTGACAAATCACATAAAAAATTTTGTTGTGTGAAGGAATTTTTTCAACATGTTTTGACACTAGTGATTTTGATTGTTATGGGAAATGTCAAAATTCTTAGAACAATTTGAAATTTCTTATAAAGTCGATCTTCAAAAAGGAAAATGAGAAAAAAACTTTTTATCAAAACCAGTAACACTTTTATAACGAATTTCGAATGTTTCGTAAGAAAATATTTAAGCCTAGTACTTTTTTTATGAACTGGAATTTTTATGAAAAAAATTGTTTATAAACATTTCTACAGGAAATAAAATTTTATGAGAAAGGTTTTTTTCACAAGAATCTTAAAAGTTCGACGTTTTTTTTAAAACGACGGTTTTTAGGTATTTTGAGGTATCATTGATAGTAATAATATTATTTTAGAATTAAAAAATTCTACTTAACTCAAAATTTTGAACATTTTTAAAATTTTCGAGGAATGTTTAAAATAACTGAAATTTTCGAAAAAAAAATTACTGAAATTGTCGAAACATCTTTATTTTCAAAATTTCTTCATTTGAACATACGTATCAATAAATTTTGACGACTATTTTTAGTTGCGAATTTTTCAGTACGCTTAAGATTTCGATAAATCTTGAAGTTTTCCAATTTGGAGCATCTCGGAACTATTGATAATTTATGAATTTTGTAAAAGTTCTGCATTCAAAAATGTTTTTTATGGGACGAAATTACTGAATTTGAGTAATTATTGAAGATTATGAATAATGTTAGTAAATGTAAATATATTTTTACAATTTGCATGAAATTTTTCCAATATTTTTAATAGAAATCAAAAAATATTTACAGTTATGAAGAAATGACGTAAAATCCAAGTTAGACATATGTCAAATAAATTGTGAAAGGTTCAAAAGGTTACGTTAAGTATTAAAAATACGTTGACGAATTTGAGATTGTCAATAATTCTGAAAAAAAAAAATTTGTAAATTTTAGAACAATTTCAGCTATTTTCTTAAATTCATTTCACTCTCTAATTTTTTCAAAACTCGCATGAAATTTTTCTAATATTTTCAATGTAAATCCAAAAAACTTTACAAGTATGAAGAAATAACGAAAAATCTAAGCATGTTAGACAAATTTCAAATAAATTTTACAAGGTTCAAAAGGTTGCATTACGTCCTATATTTTAAAAAATTCAGAATATCTACCTGAAAAAAAAAACGTCTACAAATTTGAGATTGTCAATAATTATGAAAAATAGAGAATATTTCTAAATTCTCGACCAAGTCTAGCAATTTTCCTAAATTCATTTTATTATCAAATTTCTCTAAAATATATATCCAAATTTTCTAACATTTTCTAATTAATATATAAACGAGATTCAGATTTTCTTATTTTCATCTTTTTGATACTTTTTAAGATTCTTTAATTTTTGAGTAATAAACGAGCATTATGAATTTCTGTTTAGCTTTTTAAATTCAATACTGTAGAAATCAAAGTTGAAAAATATTTTTTTCCCATGCATCCGTAAAAAAGGCCACTTTATTTCTATGGAATGCGGGAACAAAAGCCACTTTTTTGGGTACTCGGAAATCAGCGGGAAATATTAACAACAACCCTAGGAAACATTCACAAATCACGGATCAGGCAATTTTCTTCCCTGTGATCCGGGATTTATGAATATTTCCCTAAGGTTTTATTGATAACTCTCGCTGATTTCCGAGTATTCCAAAAAGAGGATTTCGTTCCTGCGTTCCATAAAAATGAAGCGGTCACTTTTACACATGCATGGGAAAAAATATTGTATGCTACACGTGACAAAAAGGATGATTTCAACAAGTGCAATTGCGCACTCGCTTCGCTCGTGCCCAAACTTTGCACTTGTTGAAATCATTCTTTTTCTCCCTCGTAGCATAAATATCTATTTATTTTTATAGGTTTTCTTTAATTATAACCTTACAGATTTTGGGAGTTTCAAAGATTGCTAGAAATTTCGTATTGCATGTTATTTGTGAACTTTTTTTTATGAACTAGTATTTTCAACAATTTATGAAGAAAAAGTTTGTTTTAGAAAAATATAGGTATGTTCTGTGATATTTTATGATTTATAATTTCACAGTTTAGAATTATACATTTTTTTGCATCGTATTGCATGCTATTTATAAACTTTTATATTTACTTACTGGTATTTTCAACAATTTTCAATGTTTTTATGGATCACTACACAGAATTCTAAAATTTCATACTATATTATTAGAAAACTGACTATTTTCATCACTTTCTCTCAATTTTCAATGAACATTTTTCTCAATTTTCAATGAACATTTTTTTCGATATTTTTTTAAGTATTAGGTCAATCGAAACAAATTTATGATTTTTAATTTTGAAATCCAGAATCTCACATTTATAATTTTCGGGTTATATGTAGCTAAATTCAATTACTTTGATTTTTGAGCAATGAACGAGCATTATGAATGTCTATTCAGCTTTTGAAATTTTCTAAATTCGATACTGTAGGAATTAAAGTCAAAAATTTTTTTGAATTTTTATAGATTTTTATAGAAATTATAACTTTTCAGATTTTAAGTATTTTAAAGATTTCTAGAATTTTCGTATTGCATGTTATTTCAAAACTTTTATTTATTTACTGGTATTTTCAACAATTTGCAGTGTTTCTTTGGATCGCTATACAAAATTCTATTCCATGCTATATTATAAACCATAATTGATAGTTTTGTTATTGAACATTTTTGTTTTCAATTTCAATTCCAACGTAACTAATATTCATTTAGTTTTCAATTCATTTCAACAGTAAAATGAATTTTATTTGCCGGTATGAAATTCAATATACATTTAAATTTCCCGCGTGCGCCAACTGAACGCGCATTAAATCTTTCCGACAATCGTCAGCTGATTTCGATTTCACTCCCTCGAGTAGAGAAGTTTCACTTCAAATACTTTTTATCAAAACCAGTGACACTTTTATAAGAAAATTATAATTTTTTATGAGAAAATATTTAAGCCTAGTACATTTCTTATCAACTGGAATTTTAATGAAAAAATTGTATGTAACCATTTCTACAGGGAATAAAATTTTATACGAAAAGTTTTTATTACAAGAATCTTCAAAGTTCGACGTTTTTTTAAAACGACGAATTTGAGCTGAGTTCGCTATTTTGTGGTATCAATAATGGCAATTAAATTATTTTAGAAAAAAAAAATTCTACATTTTTGAAAATTTTTTATATTTTTAAAATTTTGACAGAATGTTTGGAATAACTGAAATTTTCGAAAAAATTGCTGAAATTGTGGAACACCTTTATTTTCAAAATTTCTATATTTGAACATACGTATCAATAAATTTTGACGACTATTTTTTGTTGCAAATTTTTCAAGAACGCTTAAAATTTTGATAAATCTTGAAATCTTTCCAACTTGGAGCATTTTAGAACTATTGATAATTGAATAATTTTGTAAAAGTTCTGCCGTGAAAAATGTTTTTAATGGGACGAAATTGCTGAATTTTAGTAATTATTGAAGGTTTATAATATTATTTATTTTTAATAATATTCGTTAATGCAAATAAATTTTTATAATTTGCATGAAATTTTTCTAATATTTTGTATAAAAATCCAAAAAATTATACAAGTGTGAAAAAATAACGAAAAATCAAAGCAAGTTAGACAAATATCAAATAAATTGTAAATGTTCAAAAGGTTGCATTATGTCCAAAATTTTTAAAAATTTCAATACCTATATCTGATTAAAAACACGTCAACAAATTTGAGATTGTCAATAATTGTGAAAAATGAAGAATATTAGTAAATTTTAGAACAAGTTCAGCAATTTTCTTAAATTTATGTCATTATCTAATTCCTTCAAAATTTGCATGAAATTTTTCTAATATTTTCAATGAAAATCCAAAAAACTTTACAAGTATGAAGAAACTACGAAAAATTTAAATTAGACGAATTTCAAATAAATTGTGAAAGGTTCAAAAGGTTGCATAATGTCCCAAATTTTGAAAAATTTAGAATATCTATCTGATGAAAAAAAAGTCGACGAAATTGAGATTGTCAATAATTCTGAAAAATGAAGAATATTTCCAAATTTTCGACTAGTTCAGCAATTTTCTTAAATTCATTTCATCACAAAATTTCTTTAAAATATACACTCAAATTTTCTAAAATTTTCTAATAAACATATAAAAAACTTCAAATAAAAAATCCAATCAAAAAATAAACCAAACTCTGTTCAATCCTCAATAATCCCACCAAATTTCCTCCACTAAATCCTCATCCAAAAATCAATAACTCCCAACAAAATCAGTAAAATCAAACCGCGAAGACAATATACTCCGCAATAAATCCCAAGGAGATTGATTAAGCCCATTAATTAGAGCGTATGATCGTTCCCATGAATTTATCCGCGTTTGATATCCGAGCGATGAGTATTACTCATCCTATACGATACACTCGAGCCTGCTCTTTTTTCCCTCTTGCTCTTTAACGACCAGTCAGTCATTCCAGGATAATTTATAGTTGTGCGGAAGGAAGATTGGCCGGTTTTTCGGGCGCACTTGCGTGGGTGGCCCCTTCTTTTCGTGCGTACGACTGTCGTGCAACGCATTTCCACCTGACTACCGACTAATAGTCACGTCCCTGACTCTTTTGCGCACAACCGGAAATAAAAAATCTTTTGACGAAAAGAAGGTGAAGGTTCTGGCCCCGTGAGAACGCGGAAGAAGATGTACTGAGAAGAATTTTTAGTAATTTTGCTCCATTAATCGAGTTATTTATAATTTATTTTATGATTTGAGCTATTTACTCCCTTATAAAGACATGTAATAATTATATTTGTGAAGTTTTTGTCATCCTGAGTTCGTCGATAGTAAAAAAATTTTTTTATTTATTCATAAATAATGTTTTATCATAATTATTTTCATCGATTATTGTATTTTAATTTTGCTTTATGAAAGTTTTGAAAAAAATTTTGTATATTATTTGCATTTAGATGATTTTTTTAAAAGACTTTTCCATTGTTTTTTTGAATTGAATTCTCTGATGAATGGAAATATTGCGAAAACGATCCAACGGAATGCTCATTTTGCGATTTCAACTCGCGTCGAACAATCCGAATCGGATCTTTATACGCCTCGGCCTTTTCTTTTCTTACAGTCATTCCAAACTATCTCGTATAATAAAACGCACCTTTATGATTTTGTTGCTGTACGAGAAAGTGAATGTTACTTTTGTGGAATTGAAAGAAAGTTTAGTGGCGAGATAAAATTTTATTGAACTAGAGAGCAATAAATCGCTGTGGAAGTTATATTGATTTTCAGTTGTATATGGACGGAGTAATGGGTTTTTTTATAGGGATTTGTTGGCAAGTTGTTAAATTTTCAGGATTTTCACTATTTTTGTCGTGGAGGGAAATTTATGACTCTGGAAGTTATTGTTTTTGTAATATAGCTGTATTTGATGTAGACTTAATTTTTTACAGATTTAAAAATATTATTTATAGGAAATTCCTAGAGCTTTGAATTACTGAAAGCTGTATGGAAATTGATAAAAATATAAAAAAAATTTCTAATCTATAAAAATAGTGTAAAAGTGTTGAAAATACAAGTAGTGAAAGTGAAGTATGTGGAAAAATAAATTCGTAAACTCAAGAATAAATATTTATAAAATCCTGAAGGAAATTTATTTTCTTGGAAAACCCCTTCCGAAAATTGTTGATGCCTATTCCACTGACTTTGCATTCATATTGAAATTGAATTGGCTATTACGTAGGAGGTATTCTTCAATTTCGAAGGCATTCGCGCCAATATGATTCCGTAAAAATTGACATTCGCAATTTCAGCGAGATTTCTGTGACTGACGTTTGACAAGGTAAAAAATTGTTTCGGGGTTTCAAGTGAGACTGAGAAGATAAACAATTTTGAATAATTTTACAGAGGAAAAAGTTATTGGTGAATATATTCATCGTGTCTATTTTGTATTGGGATAATTATTTATCATACTTTAGTTCATGGATAAAAATATTTAGACCAAAAAACTTATTTTCCAAAACTTTATTGGAAAAGATTTTACATTTTTTTTATTGCTACAGTAATAATTAAATGATAGGTATAAAAAGAAATTTCTATTTCAAGTTTTGAGGACTTTATTCTGTAGTATTAGTGTAAACGGTTTTAATTATTTTATTTCATTTTTGAAAAAAACAGTATATATTAAGCAGATTTTTAATACTTTTTGTTCGTTTGTTATTTTGTATTTTTTTTTTTGTATTCATACGAATTGAAAAATTTTCTGTTAAATTAATGGATTAAGATAAATAGATTTCTTGAGTTCTATGCAGTTGGATTTAAAAATTCATGAATTTTTGAGAAAAAAATATGTTGATAATATTTCAGAATTGCTCAATTTTTTTTTAATTTTGAAATTTTTATAGGATTATCCAGTATTTTGATAAATCTTTATTATTTTTGTAGATTGCTATATAAATTTCTGCAATACGATGCTTTGAAATTTAAATTTTGAGATTTTGAGATTTTTTATGATCATATTTTAGAAAAATTACACTTACACACATTTGCATGTGAAACAATAAACAAATCATAATTTTATATTTCTTTTAGAATTTTTCCTATGTTTTTCATTATTTGTCAACATATTTTCTTGCATTTTGGTAAATTTTAATGCAAATTTTTTAAAACAAATTCTCTGAAGTACAATTTTTTTCAAATCTAACACTTTAATTGATTTTTATTATACATAGATTTAAAACAATTTTTTATTTCTCCCATATTCGTCTTATCCTATTCAAAAATCAAGACATAATTAAAATTATGTTGAAAATTTTTTTCTGAGGCCAGAATCATTAAAATTTTTGAGTAAGTGAAATTGATAATTGATTGTTTTTTCTAGATTTCTAATAATCTTGAATTTTTTTTAATCACATTTGCATACGGAACAGTAAATCGATCATAGTTTTATATTTCTTTTAGAGTTTTTCCAATATTTTTCATTATTATTCAACATATTTGCTTGCATTTTGATAAATTCTAATGTAAATTTCTGAAAATAAAATCGCTGGATGAAAATTTTTCTCAATTTTCGCGTTTTCATTCATTTTTATTGTACGTAGATTTAAAACAATTTTCTATTTTCCTCATTTTTGTCTTAGCCTATCCAAAAATCAATACATAATTAGAATTATGTCAACAAATTTTTTTCCTAAGGCCAGAATCACTGAAATTTTCGAGTGAGCTAAATTGAAAATTTATTGTTTTTTCTAGATTTCTAATAATCCTAAACTTTTTAATTTTTTTTTTATTCACATTTGCATATGAAAAAGTAAGCATATCATAGTTTAATATTTCTTTTAATACTTTTCCAATAATTTTCATCATTATTCAACATATTTTCTTGCATTTTGATAAATTTCAATGCAAATTTCTAAAAATTAATTCTTTCGAATAAAATTTTGTTTAAATCTTACGCTTTAATTCATTTTTATAGTACATAGATTTCAAACAATTTTACATTTTCCTTATGTTGGTCTTATAATATCCGAAAATTAATATATAATTAAAATTACGTAAAAAAAAAAAAAATGTTCTAGGGCCAGAATCACCGAAATTTTTGAGTGAACTTAATTAAAAATTTAATGTTTTCTCTAGATTTCTAATAATCCTGAATTTTTTTTTTTCATCACATTTGCATATGAAACAGTAAACATATTATAGCTTTATATTTCTTTTAGTATTTTTCCAATATTTTTCATAATTACTCAGAATATTTTCTTGCATTTTGATAAATTTTAAAGCAAATTTATAAAAATAAATAGTCTGGATTTATATTTTTTTAATTTTTACGCTTTCATTCATTTTCATTATACATAGATTTCAAACAATTTTCCATTTTTCTCATATTCGTCTTATCATATCCAAGAATCAATACATGATTAGAATTATGTAAAAAAAAAAAATTCTTCTATGGCCAGAGTCACTAAAATTTTTGATTGAACAAAATTAAAAATTTCATGTTTCCTCTAAAATTCTGATGATCCTGAATTATTTTCTTCAACCATCACAATTATCATATTCATTTTTTCCTTTTCATCATCATTTATTTTTCTCATTCCACCCCAAACCCTACTATCAATTTCCCTCAAATTCCGTCCCCCAAAAAATTATCTCGTCAATAAAACACACATTAATAAACATTTCTCAAAAGACTCCCAGACCAGTGACGAATGCAAGTTCTTCATTTCTGATTGATACCCGACATTTTTCACAACGTCAAAACTGCCTGACTATCCAAAAAAATCCGTTGTTTGAAATAACAAAAAAAAAAACAAAAACAAACATGGAAGATACGATTCAAGCTATAAATCTCGCGTCGTTCGTGAATTCGACTTATTAATAACGTCTCAGGGGGCGGGGGGGGGGGGGGGGGGAGGAGGAAATTAATGGGTCCTTTTTCAGGAGACTGACTCCTGAAGCTGAAAATTCTTTGACTAATGCCAAACACGATCGTCGATGACCATCAGGCTGAGATATCTCGCGTTATGTGAGATGTTTCCGTAGGAATGCCAAGGGGGAGGGCGGAGGGGAGGGGGGGAGGGTGATTTTTATAGTTGACCAAACTCAATAAATCACGCCTACGCGTGTGCGGGTGTGAATGGATTTCGCGTGATGGACATGGGTCATCTGTGAAATGAGAAATGTCATTTTTATGGAGTTTTCGAGTGGGCTTTTGTAGAAATTTTTAGTGCCACGGAAACCGTTTAGTTGTTTTACAACTAGGTTTGATGTCTTATTTGGAGGAAAAAATTTAACGTGATTGAAATACGACACTTTGTGGGGAATATGAGGAGGTTTGTAGATTGCGTGAGTGATTATCGGTTTAGCTGGTTTTTTTCGATTCAGTAGGTGAGTAGATGGTTTTCTGGGATATCGTTTTTCTGAGAGAGAATTTCAGTTAAAAATTTTATTGCTGGTTTATTCGTGTTTTTGAATTTTTTACTGCAGGTGTTGTAATTTACTGCAGTTTTGATTGGGATTGTAAGAGTTTCATAATTTATGATTTTTGGGTTGAAAAATTAGCTGGAAAATATGTATGTAAATGTTCAAAAAATTTCAAATTTGTTTATAAGGCACTAAGACTTGGAAATAAAAATACCACATAATTTCAGAAATTATTCCGAAAAAAAAATCTTTTGAATTTTTGAAAACGATATTTATATGAAGTTTATTGCATGATAAAAGCAAAAAAGTAAGGAAAAAAAATTCAATAAATTGTGGTTTTGAGGTAAGGTAAATGTGTGGTGCTGCTATTTTAATATAATACTATTTTTATAAATATAAATCAGTGTTTTATATTTATAAATTTTCAATCATGATTTAATCCATTATCAACACAAATTTTAAAATCAATATACAATCAAAATTTGATAGTAAAAATAGATGAAATAATATTTTTTGAATTATGTCAATTTTCAATAATGCAGAACATAACCTACAACTTTTTAGCAACGAGTGAATTATTGAAAAATTCTTAAAAATTAAAATAAAATTACATTTGAAAACGCTCCAACTCTTAAAATGTGGTATTTGACTTCTATTTGAATCTCCATTTCTAAGATATTTCAAATTTTCAAAATTTCAAAATTAATTTGCCTGTATTGCGAAAAATCTAAATATACAGGCGTATTTTTCATAACTCTTCTCCTTTTTTTCTGTTCAATTTACAAATCAAAAATTTTTTTTGAAACTTATAAATGTTTTAAACTAAACAATCTCTAAATGTAACAACTTAAAGTATATGTATAAATTTAAAAAATTAGAAGTTGACACACAATCGCAAAATGTCGCCAAGTAACGAAGTGTCACAAAATTACATTATTTTACAAATTCATTACATAAATTTTTTTCTGTATTATAAAATTTTACAAAACTTGATCTTAGAAAATTCAAATCAGAAAAAAACTTTTTATAATTTCTTCTCATTTTATTTATTGTTATAATTATATGTTATTTATTAATATTGTTAATAATGATGAATTTTTTTTATCTTTCATATAATTCATTACTCTGAGATTCTCTCGCAGTCTCGGTCCATGGAATTCCGTGGAATTCCATAGAATTCCATGGAATTCAATGAATTGACGTGGACTAGCTCTTTGCCTCTAGTCCATGGAAATCCATGGATCCAGGGACCGCGAGGCAATCTTATTTCGTTATGTCACAGCATAAAATAAGGATTCCATTTTGACGCAAATCGCGAAAAAAATCCATTGAACCGTTCGCAAGTTATACTAATTGATATAAAACTCTGTATAAATATTCAACTGCAAATTACCTTTGGAAAATTGTTTTGAACGGAAAAAAAATTCATGGAGTTGTTTTTAATCGAAACATACATCTATTGTGGACAGAACGATAAAAAAAAAAACGAAAGGTAGGTTTTGTGGGTCGATTTCAGAAATTTTGACTCTGCCGCTAGATAAGGGCTGACGCCTAGGTGATGTTTGTTATAGAAATTTGTATATCTGACACCGTTTGACATCCCTAACTTTTTTCATTTGAAATGATAACTCAAAGCAATGCAGTATGCAAATAATAATATCTGATTCGGATAAAAAGTCGAGA
This sequence comes from Platygaster orseoliae, assembly GCA_030522825.1. Lineage (NCBI taxonomy): Eukaryota > Metazoa > Arthropoda > Insecta > Hymenoptera > Platygastridae > Platygaster > Platygaster orseoliae. The sequence goes on from JAPYZL010105597.1 coordinate 52,803, forward strand.
AGTTTAAAAATTTTTCAATTGTTTATAATTGAAAGCTTTTTTCAACGAAAAAATTTTTTTTGCAAAATCTTATTCTTTCATGTCATAGCAGAAAAATAAGGATACCATTTTAACGCAAGTCGCATGAAAATTCATTCAAGCGTTCGCAAATTTCACTAATTAATATAAAACTCTGTATAAATATTCATCTGCAAATTACTTTGACAGGATTGATTTTTCTGGAAAAATACTCATGAAGTTGTTTTTTATCCAAACATCTGTGGATTGTGGACAGAAAGATAAAAAAAAAAAAAAAAACGAAAGGTAGGTTTTGTGGGTCGATTTCAGAAATTTTGACTTTGCTGCTGGATACGGGCTGACGCCTAGGTGACCCGGACGAAACTGAGACGACCAGTGGTCAGATTGTGGTTGGGTTGAGGTCGGAGTCTGGTCGGATTGTATTTTTTGCCCATAATGATTGATGTAAATATAGGTACAGTTTTTTACCGTTATAAATCTGATCAGATTGTGTAAAGTTCAAAAATTCAAACTTTTGTAAAGTGTTAGTATTAACATGAACTAATTCATTGAAAAGTAATGTAATGTTTATTTAATTTGAAGCAATTATTGTTAATTTTTTTCAATAATTACACGGAGTACTATGAATAAGTTATGATTCATGGAATAATTCGTTACAACAACTGATTGGTCTGAAACCGTTCGACATCTCTAACTTTTTTCGTTTGAATGTTGGGGATGTCAAACGGTTTCAGATATAAGAATGTTTATAACGAACAACACCTAGGCGTCAGCCTTTATCTAGCGGCAGAGTCAAAATTTCTGAAATCGACCCACAAAACCTACCTTTCGTTTTTTTTTTATCGTTCTGTCCAGAATAGATAGATGTTTAGATTAAAAACAACTCCATGAATTTTTTTTCCGTTCAAAACAATTTTCCAAAGGTAATTTGCAGTTGAATATTTATACAGAGTTTTTATTGATTAGTATAATTTGCGAACGGTCCAATGGATTTTTTTTTTGCGATTTGCGTCAAAATAGAATCTTTATTTTATTTATTATTAAGTTTTATTTATTTATTAAGTTTATTTATTTATTATTAGTTTTGTTTATTTATTAAGTTTTAAAACGACGAATCTCATCGTCGATGATTTAATGACTTTTTTTTTGTCAACGATTTTTAGGGGCTTCGCAGAATTCGCTATTTTGAGCTTTCAAATCATCGACGGTAAATCTCAGAAAAAAATTCTAGCTTGATTTTCCAGCGTTGCAAACTTTGCGAAAATGTCGTGTTTCGGATGCAAGTGGCTGCTGAAACTTATGCTCGCAGCGTTTCTCGCGGTTATCAATTAATACAGTCGGGAAAAGAGGATGATTTCGCGCTGACGCAACTCGACATTCGGATCAATTTGCGCGGGCGCTGATAAGCGTTTTACACGTGCAGCCCGTGCTCGCTCGCGGATAAACGACTTTCATTCGAACGCGGCCCCAGACACCGCGGGGGATCCATTTACTAGTCAAATCTGTCCGGGACCGGATTAATCTTCGGCCTCCGCGAGCAGAAATATTGCGCTGTTTGAAGTTTCTTGAAAATTAGCAGAATTTTCAAAAAACAAAAACTCAAACAAAAAAGTTTGCTATTAAAAAATCATTTGAGGGAAAAAATTATATTTCATTTTGCTTTAAAAAAAATTCTATGGGGAATTCGTTTCAATGTTGCTTTGTTTGACTTAATTTAAATTTGTGAAAAAAACTCAGTACACTCCAAAAGTTTTTTTAAAAATCCTTTTATACCTTCAATATAAAATATCTAATATTTAATATCTTTTACTATAATCATATATTTATATAAATTATATATTTTATTTTATATATAATATTTTACATATAATATCTTTATATTTATATTTGATATCTTTTAATTCCACTGAAAAACTTTCCTTTGAACCGCGTCGCGCTCGTTGGTTTGCAGAAATGCGCGCTTTGGATGCGAACTAACGAGATCGATGACTCCCCTGGGATCGCTGGAAAATGCAGTCGCAGCGCAAATTAATGTCTCTTTATTCGGCCGATTTCGTTACATCGCGTTTGATTTATGCGGCGTTGAATGCTCGCTCGCGCGCGCGCATTCCGGCACGCTCGCTCACTTGATTGCGTAATAACCGAGGAGAAAACAATCGACGCAAATTATATTGTTCTCGCGATTCACGGGGAAATGGTTCGTGCGTGCTGCTGCCGCGATTCGATGACTGTTGGGGAAATTAGCACAGCTACGCCAGGGGTTTTCCGACAAAAAAAAAGATTTGCGGCAGAAAAATGTGTTGTTTTAACAGAAAATTGAAGGGATGAGTTTTTTTGCATTAGTAGCTAATTTTTTTGTTGCCTGGACAAATATTTTTTTTTACCAGAGCACAGTTATTATGCAATGGAATTTTATGTGCAATGAATGTACTCTGGTAGCAAAAAAGGTTTGTGAAAAATTAGGTAAATTTGATTTGTAAGTAAATAAAGTAAATTCGATTCGAAAATTTTTATTAAAAATTTCTGAGCTTACAGAACTCAATAATAATGTTAAAAAGTAATTTCTTCATTGATCAACAAAATTTTTTAAGAATGCTGAAAATTCGGTTTTTTGATGCAAAATATTTACGATCTCTAAAATTTTTCATCTAAAATATCACACTCAATAATAATAATAATAATAATAATAATAATAATAATAATAATCTATATACAAAATAAACAATTAATTATATCAACATATAATTCATTTTTTATTGACAATAAAAAGATGGAATTCAATTTATTTTACTATTTAATTTACAGAGTGAAAATTCGCAATTCAAGATTATTTAAAAACAAAATTTTCCTCAAGGAACAATCTACAGTACTTTTTAGTGATTGCACAAAAAAAATGATTTGCTGTATCAGCAAAAAAAGTGCTATTTCAAGACAGCTTGACAAAACAAATTTTTTTTTGCTGCAGTAGCTTTTTTTTGCCAGAGCACAATTATTATGCATGAAATTTAATTCCATCGTAATTAAGCTGTAATACCAAAAGGGATTTGTAAATTAATAAAGTTAATTTGGTTTGTGAGTAAAAAAAGTAAATTCGATCCGAAAATTCTTATTAAAAATTTATACGCTCATATAGAGAACTCGAAAATATTAGGAAATATTTTCTTCATTATTCAACAAAAATTTTTAAAAATGCTGAAAATTCGATTGTTAGATGCAAAATATTCATAGTTTCTATAATTCGTCATTGAAAAATATCATACTGAAAAACTTTTTTGATATTAAAATTCATATTTTTCACCAATAATGAAATCTTAAACTATAACTTATGTCAATTTATTTATTTCTTGCTTTTTATATCTTTAATTTGTAAAAAAATCCGATAAAAAAATCGTTTTTTAATTGAAAAGATTCATGAGATCTAGAATAAAGAAAAATTGATAAATAATATGCTGATATCAGTAAAATAAATTTGAAATCCAAAAGTTTGATTCAATATTTTTTTATTCATATTTTAATTCAATTTATTGTTACATTTTTTTTAATAAATTAATAAAACATTAGATCTACACATTTTTCAATCTAGGAAATGTAAAATTTGAAATTCGTTTTATTCCTAACATAAATTTTCGAAAAAAGCAGTATTTTTTACTGATAATATGGAGTTATAATTTAAAAAAAAATTAATATTATTCTGAATAATTATTTTCATTTTTATATTTTGAGTTTTTTTATTTTTTATTTTTATTATTTATTTAATATTATAATTTTAATATATTTAAAAATAAATTTGAAAATTAATAAAAATAAGAGTGAATATTATTACAAATAAAAATTTCATAAACATATAATCCATTTTTTATTGAGAAGTAGAAGTTAAAATTCAATTTATTCTGCTTTTAAATATGCAGAGTGCAAATCCGCTATTGAAAATTGTTTAAAAACAAAATTTTCTATAAGTAGCAATCTGCAGTACTGTTTAGTGACTGCATAAAAAAAAAGGATTTGCTGTATCAGCAAAAAAATGCTATTTTAACACAACTTGACAAAAAACATTTTTTTTGCAGCAGTAGCTAATATTTTTGTTGCCAGAGAACAATAATTATGCATAAAATTCCATTGCATAATAATTTTGCTCTGGCAGCAAAAAAGATTTTTTCAGGTACCAAATAAATAAGCTACTGTTGCCAAAAAATTTCGTTCTGTCAAATTGTATTAAAACAATTGTGTACTTATACTTTTTTGAAATCATTATTTGTAATTTCAGTAATTCATTTTTAACCATACACATTATTATACTTTTCATGATTTTACATTGAAAATAAGCCTTTTTTTCTATTTATTGATTACACATTTAATCACCAGAATCTTTCATTTGAAAATAATTTCTTAGAATTTTCTTTGAAATGTTTTTTGAGACATTAATCCTTGGAATTTCTTTGTAATTTTCTATGTTATTTTCCAAATGAAAAATTGTTATGTGGATTTTTTGAAATTGTCTATGTAATTCAAATTGGTCTTTTTTGTAATAAAATAGCGAGTATAGCTTTTTTCAGAAATATTTGGTTGAAATTGCACGATATTGATGTTTGAGTAAGAGTGAAATTTTTTTTGAAACAATAATCACTTGAAATTTCGGTTTTCACTCAAACATTAATATCGTGCAATTTCAACCAAATAATTCTGAAAAAAAGCAATACTTAATATTTTATTGCAAAAAAAGACCAATTTGAATGACATAGACAATTTTGAAAAATCCGCATAAAAATTTTCAATTTAAAAAATAATAAAGTGACTCGACAACAATTGTAAAATCACAGAATTTCCACTTCGGAACATGTCAGACACCCCGCTGAAACGTCCGTTCCCTAGGTGACGAAAAAAAACCGCGGACGACAGAGCGAACATACATCAACGTTTTTTTCCCCGAACTTGGATATTACCCAACCAAGCACGAACGATAGTTACGCCATTCGTACGTTTATTTCGCCAAGAAATCTCGTTAACTGATGGTAATTCATTCACCAAAGTCAAGCCCCGAACGCGATAACAATCCGATAGATCCAAGATATCCGCAAAGTTAGAGTAAGATCAGATCAAGTGATCAAAGAAAATGCCAATTTCTCATCATTCCAACATAACCTCCAAATCGGAATTAAAAAAAAAATTATATTTTACACTTTGCCCTCGCTGTAAAAAATAATTGCAATAAAACAAAGTAAGATAACATAGTTTTTCACACCTTGATGGAAGGCCGGAAAAAAAGAGATTAAAAATGTGAATAAAAAGTAGTTTTGGGAGGTTGATGGGGAGATATATATATATTTTCGCACATTATAAGAATCGTGCTCGAACAGGAGATCTGTCGAGAAGATTAGATATGTTTGACAATTAAATGCGAGTATAAGTGAGCGCCTTCATCTTCCGGCTGGTCTTTCGTCGGCGTTCGTGACGGGTACACGAGTCGTCGTTGTAAAACTGGTCGCATAATCGCGCAATCTTCTAAAGCGTACGTCCACATGCATATACGTCCGTACGCGAGAGGGACATAGCAAACGAACGTTTTAACAACGCATGCCTCATTATGCACGTACACGTCGCATATGGTTCTCATAGCTAATTGCCCGTCCCAAGTGCTTCAATTCGCATAACTTGTGGGACGTTCGACGAGCGCGGTCTTTGAGGAAATTGAAGCAGGTACTTGGAGGAATTGCTTGTTTTTGGAGTTTGTTATTGATTGGTGGGGTTGGGGTACACTTTTCCCAAAAATATTACAACCAGTAGTTTTTCTTTCCAATGTTTTTTTCCACTGAAAGTTTTCCTAAAAAATTCAGTCCCAATTTTTTTATTTCCAATGTTTTTTTTCCCACTAAAAGTTTTTCCCAAAAGATTGTCCTCGAAGATTTTTTACCCGAAAAATGCAGTCCCAATTTTTTTCCCTCAAAATAAAGAAAATTTCATGAAAAAATAAAAAAGTTAAAAGTTTGACGGGTCGTATGAAATATTGACGGAATAACAAGTGACATTGCGATGTATTATTGTATATTATAAATTTGCAATAAATATTTAAAATAATAAATATGAAAAATATTATTTGCAATAAATATGCAATAATATAGAAATGAATATTAAAAATATCAATACAAAAACAATTGTTTGTATAAAAGAAATTAACTGTCAAATTCGAATTTCAGTTCAAATCGTACTCAAAAAGTTTGTCGGAAAAACTTATTTTGGGAATCAGATTGTCAGGAAAAAATTATTCCTGGGAAATTGGGACATTGGGAAAAAAAGCGTGGGAAAACTTTACTTTTGGAGAAAAAGTTTTTGGGAAAAAAAGATTTTGGGGAAACAATTTTGGGAAACATTTTTCTTGGAAAAACAATTTTGCGTTTACGAGTTTTTGCTGAATCAGTAAAAATAATGTAAAATTATATTAAAACGCCACCTGTATTTGCTGATTTTATTTGGTCGTTATTTGACCAATGTTGTTTTCACTTTAATGAATTTTTACTTCAGGGAAACAAACTGTAAAATTTTCTAACAAATTTTGGTTTAGTCAAAAAAATTTACATTTCTAATAAGAACTTAAAATATTTTACAGTCGAAAAAATTTGATTGTCTGGACTGGAAATTTATTAAAGTAAATAAAATTGGAAAAATGGACATCGAATATGTTTGGAGTTTTTTCACTATTCACAAAATTGTGTACAATTATACACGAAAAAAAGTGTTTGGTTCCAGCAACCATTTATTTAGTAAAATGTCGACAAACTAAATTTATAGTTATGAGAATCAAAGTAAAAAAAATGATTTGCTCTATCAGCAAAAAGATGTGCTGTTTCAAAACAAATTAACTTCTTTGTTAAGACAATAAAAAATAAACTACTGTAACAAAAAAAAAAAATAGTTTTGTCAATTTGTGTTGAAACAGCATATATTTTTGCTAATACAGCAAATTCTTTTTTTTCGTGCAACTCTTGGTTCTGGTAGTCACGAAAATATTGTAGTTTTTTCTAGTATTCTTATGGATTTTGAGTAGAATTATTTAATAATTAATAAGCTTCAATGGTTTAATGCTACAGTAATACAAGTTTACACAGTTTTAAGTATTTTACTCGATTTCTTAGAAATCTGTTATCTTTTATACTACACATTTACAGAAATTTTTTTTCTTTTTTTGAAGTATTTATACAATTCAAAAAATAAAATTGTTTTTTTATGAAAATTCATATGGATTTTCCAGATTACAAAACCTAGTATATGAAAATGTTGAGAAAATTACTTTTCTATTATATTTAATAATTCGTGGACTTTAAGTATATATCGCATTTTTACAGTTTTTGAAAATAATGAAGGATGTTCTACTTTTTTCTGTAGATTTTTAGTATTTTTGAAGATTGACATAAATTTCTAGGATTCGATGCTCTAAAATTCAGATTTCATAGATTTTCTGTATTTCTAAGATTATACTGTTTTTTCTTTTTTTTTTTCAATATACATAAACATAGGTTTTTGTCTAATCTTAAGTATTTGCTTCGATATTTTTAAAACAGAATTATCAAAGATTTCTATAACTTTTACTTTTTTTTCAGTGTTAGTATGATTTGAAAGATTTTCTAGCATTTTCCTGGATTTTGATGTAGGTTTCAAAAATTCAATGCTCCAGGATTCGAAATTCACAGCGTTTTCGTAAATTAAAATTTTTTCATAATTTTGTATACAATATCGTACTGAAAAAAAGTCAATACTTTACAACATTTGTATAGTAAAAAGTCCTATAATATAGTAAGTTTTGTATTGTTGCAAATTTCATGGTTTCATCTTTAACAATATTTTATCATTAAATTTATAAATTGCACGAGTTACAATATGCATGCAATTTTTACGAAATAATTTCAGAAAGTTCACTCAACTTTCGAAAAACCTATGAAAAATTCGTTGTAAATAAATTTTAATGCGTTATAAACCAAGTATTGTTAATAATTTATAATGTTTTTATAAGATATGAATATTAGTTCTTGGTTCGTTGCATTTTTTTTCTATGTACGTGATTTTAATTATTTTTTTTCATAACTAAACATAGAACTTTAAATAAAAAAAGGTTAAGTGTTCATCAATAATAGTTTGAATAAAAATTCAGCATCAAACCCTAATAAACATTCATCCCCATAATTTTTTTTACAACAAACTTCGAACATTCCAAACACAAGCAGAGATGAAAATTTCTTCATTCCCCTAAACAACGCAAATCGATTCCGAGAATCTCTTACAAATCAATGAAAACGTGATTTGCGTGAGTTTTCGGAAAAACGGGAATTTACATCACATGAAAAGTCCGCGAGAGGAACAGTAATCGTTAATATTTCGAGTTATTTAGCAATAGTTTACTGCTCCTTGGAACGCACTCTAATGGCAGAGTCGTAAATTTAGACAAACGCACACTTTCAATTAGCGTGCTCGGTTACAAGTATATTTTTGCATTCGCGAAAAACTCTGAGCACGAAAATTTATTTCACGTTCGATAACGCACTCGTTTACATTTAATCTATTTTATTTACGATACTGTTTAATTGGATAAGTCAATATGGTCTCGGAAGTACGATCCTTCGTTATCGTTAAAAGATGCAACTTTTCTATATCCCGCGGTTGAACTTTCTCCAACATCTTCATAATTTTCATAAATGCCAAGAATTAATGCTTTTGTTCGTAAAAGAGATTTTTTTATGTTTCTAGGAAAAGAGTGAATTTTTTGTGGAATCATGAATAAGTTTTTTACGATTGTGGTGGAACGTTGAAAGTATATTTTTGTTGTTGGCATCGAGAAAATTTCTTTGTTATTATTTATTTATTTATTTATTCATTTGAGGTATAATACAGTTGCAAAAATTTTGGAAAATTTTTTAAACGCATGAGTGATGTAATGATGTGAAAATCGAAAAAAAAGAGACGTTGTGGAATGTGTTGATTTATTAATAAATAATCAAATCATGGAAACATTTATTTCGATTGGATTTGAAGATTTTATGTTTGAAACTTTGTGTAGTTCATGAATTGTTTCGTTTCATTTTTTTTTTAATGTCAGTAGAATTTATTTTGAATTTCCTTTGTTTATTATTGTTTCCGAAATTAGTACAGTTTTATCGTCTTTAAAAAAATTATGTTTAATTTCTGTGATTCTCTTCAAGTTTCTGTAAATATTGTAATTATTTAGAAATTAGTAAAACTTTCTGGGAAAGTGATAAAAATATTTACAAATTCTCAGAATTTTTATAGAATATAATTTATAGCATGTAATATTGATTTTTTTGAATATTTGTAAATTCAAAACAAAATACAAAAGTATATTTGGAAAAAAAATCAATTCGAAAGAAATGAAAAATTGAGATAAATAATTTTATTAAATCCTGTTTAGTAAAATCACAAATACAAGTTTCGTAACTCTGAAAAATTTTTTCTGCCATAATAAAAGAATATGCACAGAAAAAAATCTATTTAGTAACTTCAACTATATTTTTTTAATTAGGAGACGTAAAAAAGACGTTACGAAAACTTTCGTTTGCTCCAGCTAAAAAATTCGATTATCATAATTGAAAAAAAGTGGGAAATGGCGCAAATGAAATTTCAGTTCTGACACCGCTCTCATTTAAAAAATTCAGTTGTAGGAACTGTAAATTTTCGTTGTTATAAGTAAAATGTAAATTGACAGCAAAAGAAAACTGAAGTTTACAAATTTTTCGTTATAATAAGAGTATTCTAGAGTGAAAATATCAATAATTTATGTTTCCAAAGAAGCGTTATCGAAATAATTGCAAAAAATATCTTTTTTTTTTATTTATTGCGAGAAACGTTATGAACGATTGATTTTAATAACGTATATTTCATATAATTAAAAAGACATACTTTTTTACTTGTTAATATTATACAGCTTTTATCGCTCAGAATATTAGTTTTTAAATTACAGCCAATGAAAGAAAAAAAAAGTTCATTTTTGAGGATGATTAATTTTTCGAAACGCCCTTTTTTGACTTTCAATAGTTGTAACTCAAAATAGATATTTATGCTACAAGGGAGAAAAAAGATGATTCCAACGAGTGCAAAGTTTGGGCACGAGCGAAGCGAGTGCGCAATTGCACTCGTTGGA
>JAPYZL010105629.1:1654-16186 GCA_030522825.1 Platygaster orseoliae
GTTGAACATAGAAAATTCAGCAAATTAATCGTTTTAATAAATGAATCATTTAAATACAAAGACCATGAGAAAATTATTTGCGATTTACAATATTTTATTTAAACTAGATATTATAAGTGCTAAGAATTTTTTATAAACGTAAAAAAAAATTTATTTTATTTTTTTCTTGTATTGGGGTGAATTCAAATAATAGCATAATTATTTATTGCTCAATCAATTAATGGAATAAAGTAAAATAACTAACTGTATTTTAACAAACATCTTGAAAACCAGAATGACTTAACTATGCAAAGAAAATTCTAAAATAAGCAATTTTTTGCCTGCAGATCAAATACCACAGAAAATTGAACAGAAAATTTTCTTCTAATTACTCGTGGTTGTAAAAACTGATAAAGATCATACCGAAAAATATAAAATACACATCAAATACATATAATACTTCTTTATCTAATTTTTCTAACTTTTCTTGATCACTGAAAACATTAAATAAAAAAAAAACTCTGTTGGATGCTGTAAAAAATCAATAAGTTTCAGAGCAGCGTATTCATAATTTACAAATGTTGCATAATACTCTATAAACAGTCTTGTATTTAAAATAAAAAAATTGACATTAAAAAATTTTCATCTGCATTGAAAACGTTACTTATTTTTATTTTTGCATTTTACAGACATCATTTATTTATTCTTACATAAATTATTATGCATATCTATGCCTCGCGTAAAAAAAATTCAATCCCATAAAACCAAAGAATATTTTCGAAACTTTAATATATAAAAAAAATGAAGTGATTCATTTTTTTTATTTCAAAAGTGCTCATTGATAATAAAATCACAGTTCAGTAAAAAAATTTAAGATCCAACATACTTTTTTTCATAAAAATTATTCAAAAAACATTTTTCATGACAAACCAATGCCACTGTTCCCAAAATCAATAATAAATAAATAAATACTATAAAATAATACAAAATAATAATAAATATATTATATAATTGTATATAATATAATATAAAAGAATTATAATGAATATTAAAAAATAAATAATAGATAAATCAACAATTAATAAAAAAAGTATGTTGGATCCTGTTAAAAATCAATAAGTTTCAGAGCAGCGTATTCAAAAATTTACAAATGTTGTATAATATTTTATAAACAGTCTTGTATGTAAAATTAAAAAATTGAGATTAAAAAATTCTTATCTCCATTGGAGAATGTTACTAATTTTATTTTTGTATTTTACAGACATGATTTATATATTCTTACATGAATTATTATGCATATCTATGCCTTGTACAAAAAAAAAAATTTATCTCATAAAACTAAAGAATATTTTTAGAAAAAATATTTCTGTAGTTCGAATAATTGTTAATTTCGGTTAGAAAAAATAAAAAATCTAGAGCAAACTTTCATTCCGCTGATTTTTTTATTCAGTATTGTTATTTTCATGAATTATTTTCTTATCATCATCACTTTTATCTGTTTTTCGTAAAATAAAATTGTAAAATAATCTGCACTATTCTTACTAATTAAATAAAAAAATTTACGTTCAATTACAATTTTTTTATTTCATCGATTCTCCAATTTTTTTAACATCGAAAAAGATCAAAACGATAAAAAGTGAAATAGACTTGTTTTTTATTCAAAATTTGAATTTATTTACATACGAATTGAATATACCAAAAAGAATACGAAATCAGTAGATTAAGGTCATACCGTATTAATAATTTGGTTGAACATTCAAAATTCAGCAAATTAATCGTTTTAATAAATGAATCATTTAAATACAAAGACCATGAGAAAAACGATTGCGTTTTATAATATTTTTTTTAAAACTAGATATAATAAATTTTAAGTATTTTTTATAAATTTAAAAGAATAATAATTTTTTTCCTCTTGTGTTATGGTGAATTTAAATAATAGCATAATGATTTATTAATTAATAAATCAATGGAATAAGAATTGCAATTTGATATTGTAAAAAACGAAATATGTTAGAGAATTTTCGCAATAATAAATATTTATTACTACAATATTATTTGAAAATATTTACAATATTTTGTTGCAAAAAGTAAAAAATTTATATTATTATTGTATTAACTCCAATTTTTTCTTCTTAGTTCATCATTACCATAACTATCGCTTTCCAATTCGTTTTCCCCTCCCAAGAATTCCAAGAAATCATTTTTTCACTAAAAATCCCCCGTTTTTCGAAAATCGTGCACCTCAGGTTTTCCATAAAAAAGGAAGAAAAAAAAACTCGGGCGTAATCGATCGCCATGAAAGAACAGGTGTAAAACGCGAGGGGGAAAAAGACTGTCCTGTCACCTTGACAAATGGTTGAAAACGCAAGAGGTACCAGGCGGAAGGAGAACATGGTTTCATCTCTTTCTACCCGCCACGTGTTTCTCTCCCACGAAACACCCTTAGAAGACATCGTGATTACGAATCACCCTTCGCGTCACTAGCGACGATTAGTCATTAAGGATCGACGTGCGTGGCATATTGCTCGCGACATGGAAATTACGCGAATGCCCGCGTCATCGTGACGGATCGGTCGCGACGAATACTGGAATGGTAACGTAAAATTCATGCCGGCAAAAACCGCTTTACGTAAGACCAAGAAAACAAAAATGCGTAACTAGGTTTTTTTTAACCCGTTAATCATGGAGTTACTGCGTTTGCACGGAAAAAACTAATGTGGTTGAAAGGCTTGGTGTCGATTGTGCACAAGTTTATGGTGCACACATTTATTGTGCACATTTTATTGTGCACACATTTATTATGCACATTTTATCGTGCACACATTTATTATGCACAAGTTTATGGTGCACATTTATAGTGCACAAGTTTATGGTGCACATTTTATTGTGCACACATTTATTGTGCACATTTTATTGTGCACACATTTATTGTGCACATTTTATTGTGCATACATTTATTGTGCACATTTTATTGTGCACAAGTTTATGGTGCACATTTCATTATGCATACATTTATTGTGCACAAATTTATGGTGCACACGTTTATTGTGCACACATTTATTGTGCACATTTTATTGTGCACACATTTATTGTGCACATTTTATTGTGCACAAGATTATGGTGCACATATTATTGTGCACACGTTTATTGTGCACAAGTTTATGGTACACATTTATAGCGCACGAGTTTATGGTGCACATTTCATTGTGCACACATTTGTTGTGCACAAATTTATGGTGCACATTTAAATTGTGTACTAAAAAACATTGAACAAAAATTAATGTGTATCATAAACTTGTGCACAATCGACACCAAGCTGGTTGAAACACGTAATTTTTGAGGAAACCTCTCAATTTTCAATATTTTCCTAGAAAATACCAATTTTCCGAATATTTATAAAACACAAATGAATAGGTGTTTTTTCTCAGTGGGTGGGGAATAAATAATCGCAATCCGTAATTGGTGTCGAAAGCACCGGTGACACGCAATATGAAAGCCCATTTTCCTGGGAATCTCGGTAGCTGTTGGTCGGCGGGTTTACAGGTGAAGCCGCGGCTTAATTAACATGCGACGTACTATGGGAAATCCGAGCACTATCTGCCAAAACCTGGGACTCGCCGAGGTTATGGGAACTCGGTCTCGTGGGCCCGATAAACACTGTGATTACTCGCAGAGACACGGTACTTGCGCGGCCCACCAAATTACACGTTCAGGGACGGTAGGCACTTGGTTGAAATTTTCGCTTTTTACCCAACACTCGGCGTGCGTGTCGCCCCGATTTTTATTGGACAATTGGCCATCGAATTATTGCAGCCGGAAAAACGAAAAATCGTTGCGACGTGGGAGGTATTTTATTATACATATATTACAAGGAAAAAACTAATATGGTTGAAACGCCGAAATTGAGAGGTTTGCAGCTATTAAAGATCGAACAACCAACAGTGTACGTGAAGGAATTTTTACAAAAAAATATAGTTATTGCTACAATATTTACATTATCGTGTTGCAAAAAGTACAATATGTCTGACTGTCCAAGTGTCTAAATATGTCTAAAAGTGTTTCAAATTGTCTAAATAGGGTCTAAAATTTTCTGAGTATTGTCTAAGAATGACTACACAGTGTCTATAAATGTCTAAATAATGTCTGAAAATGTCCGAATTATCTAAAAATGTATGAATAATGTCTGCAAAGTCTAAAAATGTCTGGATTGTGTCTAAAATATGTAAAATTGTCTAAAGAGTGTCTAAAATTGTCTGAGTGTCTTAAATGTCTGAATAATATCTCAAATGTCAAGTGTTAAACTGTTTCAAATTATCTGAATAGTGTCTAAATGTCTAAAAAGTGTCTTTTGCACTTGACCAAGTGCAAAGACTGTAACTGTAAATTATACATTTTTCAAACATGTTTATCTGAATACAATTAAAATATCTGGATTATGAAAGATCAAGTACATTTTAATGCATTTTGAATAGAAAGTGTATGAAATTTAGGAAAACTTCTAACAGTGTACGGAAAGGAATTTTTACAAAAAAATATAGTTAATGCTACAATATTATTTTACAATATTTACATCCTTGTGTTGTAAAAATTACAATATGTCTGATATGTCTAAAAAGCGTGTCAAATTGTCTGAATAGTGTCTTGAATTATCTAAGTATTGTCTAAGAATGTCTACACAGTGTCTACAAATGTCTAAATAGTATCTAAAATTGCCTAAATTGTCTGTAAATGTATGAATAGTGTCTTCAAAGTGTAAAAATGTCTAAAAATTGTCTAAAAAGTGTCTGGAAATATCTAAAGAGTGTCTAAAATTGTCTGAAAGTATCTTAAATATCTGAATAATGTCTCAAATGTAAAGTGTCTAAGTGTCTAAAATTTTCTATATAGTGTCTAAATGTCTAAAAAGTGTCTTTTGCACTGTGTTATATTGAGACAATTTTTTCACTTGGGTTAGACTGTGACATTTTCACTTGAGTTGGGTTACTTTAATAGATGTTTTCATGTTTCAAATATGTAGTTTAAAATATGTCAGGTACATTTTAATACATCAATTATGGAAAGTGCATTAAACTCAAGTAGGTGTCTCTATATTATACATTTTTCGAACATTATTTCCTAACGTACTTCTAAAATATCTGGCTTATGAAATATCAAGAACATAGAAATTTAAGAAAATTTCTAGCAGTGTACGTGAAGGAATTTTTACAAAAAAAAAAATATATTTATTGCTACAATATCATTTACAATATTAACTAAATGTTGTTGCAAAAATTATTATATTATCTAGCAAACAGTACAATGTGTTTAATGATTCCTGTTTACTTCACACACAGAAAAAACTAATGTGGTTAAAACACCTGAATTGAGAGGTTTGTGGCTATAAAAGATCTAACAACCTCAAAATTTTGTGCCTTAACATTTTTTTTAGCTACAGTTACTAAGACGGGTAGTTTTGTCAGCTAATTGTGTATGTATGTTTCAGAAAGTTGCGTGAACTATACACAAAGTCATCATTGCAACCTTATCCAGTTGCAACATCTATTTCGACAGTAACTAAGTTCTGTGGTTGTGATTACTACATTGTGGCGATGTAACAGACATTCACCCAAGTTGCACTAACCTCAAAATGTGTGTGTTGACTTACGACGCTTACAATTGCCTATAACCGCGTTTATTGTGAATGTTTAGTGTCACAAAATGAATAAAGAATGCGAAGAATTCCTGAAAACTATTGGATTGGCGAGCCTTGTCGGGGTATTCAGAAGAAAATTGTTAATTAATTGTTATTGACGTGCGCGATAATATATATGCATCGATAAAGGCCAAGCAGATCATGTTTTGAGGTTAGGATGTTTTGTTATTAAACTCTATGGTTTATAAGTAAACAAAAGACAATCATGATTGTTCAAATATGTTCAAATCAATGATATGGCTAGATAATAAATAAATACATAATGATAATGATAAATAAAACCACGCCGTAATTGTCATACATGAACAATCAAAGAACTGCTGCACCTACATCGCAGTTGCATCACAGCTCGATTTGTGTGGTTGTCACACCCGCACAGTAGCTGTCTTCCAAAGAAGAGTAAACAACACTGTTGTTGTGGTTGTCACAACCACATCTGAGGTTGGGGCAAATGTTACTATTTTTTTTGGTTATCGTTAGAATGAAGTTCATGTTATACATGAAATCGCAAAATATTGAAATTAAAAGATGAAACTTTATAGGTTTGCGGTCCCAACACGCCATTGCAAATGCACCCCCGTTCAAAAATCACATTCCTCGTACCACCCCTCGAATCAGTAGCACACATAAAAGCATTCCCACACAGGGTAGCTCACGCGACCGGTACGCCTGAATGCGTAATGGCTGCGGGCACTGATTTCCACCCTCCGCACACTCGACGCCCCCTCCCTCCCCTGTTTTTACGTGCGCTACGCAGATGGGGTTCTCACGTTTTCCACTAAGTTTCCTGCTTTGCCTCGACAATATTCATACGATGTACCCTCGAAAATCCGCGATTCTTCTGTCAAGTTCATCAGGAAATCCACTTCATTTGTAAAAGAGACTCCCCAGTGATTTTGATCCGACATTTTTTATAAGAATTTCGTTTTTTAATCATTTTGATAAAAAATCATCATATCTAAATGATGATCTTGATGAATGATGATGAAATGAAATCATCATTTGATCATTTTATTTTAAAATCAGCCTTAAAATTCGTTGAAGATCTAAACGAAAAAATTGAGAGATAAATTATCAGATTAAATTGTGCTTTTTCACATAATTTATCATTTTTCAATTAAAATAGTCGCACTCCATAAATTATATACAGCTCATTAAGTAAGGAATAATGAAATAGAGTTTCTGATCTCTAAAGTCATAAATCCAATACCCACTGTTTACTCAGTGGCATTGTCAATTAATTCCCATGCGCAGAATGTATTTATTGGTGTTCAATCTCGAGTATTAGATTATAATTCATAATAACGAGGGTAAAAGTGCCCTTCTCTCTCGATCCAAGTAGAATTTATTGATGGGGGAAATTCGAGTCGATCTCACAAATAACATCGCTACAATAAAAATAGTAAATCCGTTCGTTATTTATATTTCTGTCAACTGAACAAATACAAAATTATTTTAAATCTCTTTTTAAATTAAAAAGAAAAAATAATAATAAAGAAAAAATAAAGAAAAGAAAAGAAAAAAATAGTCTAGCATATATTGAGTATTTATTAGTATTTTTTATTTGTTGTCAGTTGTAATTTGTTTTTGGTGTATTGCATTTCACGAAATTAAATAGAAAATGTTTTCTAAAACCCAAAATTGTAACGTGAGAAATAACTGTAGTCCAGGGTCTTTCGCTGCGTTTTAATTGTTATATCTTTTCATTCCAGGTCAGATACCGAGCGAAAGATGATGAACCCAGATAGCACATGTTACCCAGAATCCGTGCGAACGTGGTAAGTTTTGCGTCACATTTTCGAGATTTCCTGACCCAGTTAAACTCTTAAAAAGTAATTAATTAAGTGCAATAGCTCAAAGAAATAGGTAATTTCGTTTCTTGAGGTGATTTTTGTTAATTAATCGCTGTACTTGTTGATTTTTGCGAGTTTCTCACGATAAGACTTACTTTTGGAATTTTTCGAAAAGCATAAAATTTGCATGAGGTAAATGTAATGAAGAAGTTTCACAAATACAAAATATTACGAATCATGCAATTACAGAAACAATTGCTAAAGGTTTATTTTACACGTACTTGATTTGAGCTCGACATTTAGTTTTGATAATAAAATGTTGCATTGTCATTTGGAGGGTCGACAGGGCTCGAGGGTGTTTTTGTCACACGAACATTGTCATCGCGTGCGCGCCACCGCGTAGGTGTAGGTACTTTTCGAGCCTAAAGAACCGTTCTCACTTTGCGGTTATTTATGGCCGTTCCTCCACAGCACGCACCCTCCGCGTGCCATTTTTTTCACCCCGCGCATGCAGGAGGCCGCGCTTTTTCGCGATTACCCGAGCAAAGAGCGAAAAGTGCGAAATAAAACGCGTTCAGGGAAATACAAACGCCCTATGCCGGGTCAAAGGGCGACGCTAATGTGGCTTAGCGCCACATTAGGGTGTTGCGTGCCAAGTATCCCATGAAACTCCACAACTACACTGCAGGCCGAAAGTGTTACTACCCTTATAAACTGGATTTTCTTGATTTTTGATGATTAATCAACATTTATTTGTTATTAATTAAGAAGCTCCTGAATTTTAAATAATAATGCATGAAAAATAATAAATGAGTTATTGGAATTATCGTTTTATTTTTTTTTTCTTATTTCTTATTCTTAATAATTAATTATTAAAAATTCGGAAGATTTTTCACATAATTTGTATTGAATATTATATAGAGAAAAAAAACCATAACTGTAACGTAATTAATTATGGATACCTTTTTATTGGATAAATTTATTGTTTTTCGTTGTTTGTCCATTATTTTATTATATAATTTTATAGTTTTTTGAGGAAATAGTGTCTGTGTAGATTGTGAGTGTTTTATGGGTTCCGAGTGTTTTTAGTATTTTTATAAATTGTAAAGATTTCTAGAATTGAATGCTTTTTCTAATGCTAATTTAATGCTAATTTTTAATAAATTTTCGATATTTTTATAGATTTTTCGAAAAATAATTTCTACATAGAATTTCAGTATATCATAAATTTCTATTATTATAAGTATTTAGTATTTTCAGCATTTATAACTCTTTGTAGCTATTTGTAGGATTTTTATAGATTTCTAATATTTTTTTATTTTATTTCTATTATTTTTATTTCTATTCTATTATAGTTTTATTTTATTTTTATTCTATAAGCAACAAAAATCTACAATTTCATAAATTCACTATCCAAAATATGGAGATTACTATACTTTTTGAATCGAAACTTTTTTTTTCACTAGTTAAATCTTCACTTAGAAATATTTCTAATTTAATTATTAATGAATTTTTTTAACTCTTTTACTTTGCAGTAAATACAATAGGAAACTGAAATCGAAAATTAATGAATCAAAGCGAACTTTATTTCTATCGATGCAAATTTAATATTTACTAATTTTATAAATTAAATAATAACAAATTAATATTGATTTTTCAAATAATTTACAAACAATAATTAATATATTAAAATAATGAATTAAAATAAAATCAAAATAAATTTAATTTAATTAAATTTAGAGAAAACAAATTAAGTAAAATTAAATTATATTAAATTAAATTAAATTCAACTAAATTGTACAAATAAATTATATTAATTAAATTTATTTAATAAAATGTAATATAAATTTTAAAATAATTTGTTTTAATTTCAAATAATTGAATTCTTTGAATAATTTAAAATATTTAATATTTAGTTTTATAATTCAATATATTTTATTATATTAATTTTATAAATTCGTTATCCAAAATATGGAGATTACTATACTTTCTGAATCGAAACTTTTTTTTCACTAGTTGAATCTTCACTTATAAATATTTCTAATTTAATTATTAATGAATTTTTCTAATTCTTTTACTTTGCAGTAAATACAATAAAAAACTACAATCGAAAAATAATGAATTAAAGCACACTCTATTTCTATCGATGCAAATTTAATATTTATTAATTTCATAAATAAAATAATAACAAATTAATAATAATTTTTCTAAATAATTTCATAACAATAATTAATAGATTAAAATAACAAGTTTAAATAAAATCAAAATAAATTGAATTACATTAAATTATATTATATTCGATTAAATTTCACTAAATTGTATCGACAAATTAAATTTATTAAATTTATAAAATTCAATTGAATTTCAATTTTGGAATAATTTAATTAAAATTTAAAAATATATGAATTTTTTAAATAGTATAAAATATTCAAAATATAATTATATAATCTAAAATATTTCATTATATTAATTTTATAAATTCATTATCCAAAATATAGAGATTACTACACTTTTTAACTCGGAATTTTTTTTTCACTAGTTAAATCTTCACTTAGAAATCTTTCTAATTTAATTATTAATGAATTTTTTCAACTCTTTTACTTTGCAGTAAATACAATAAAAAACTAAAATTGAAAATTAATGAATTCGAAATACTGGATAATAATATAAAAAAGAGATTTCTTCATTAATTAACACGAAATTTATAACAATGCAGTCGATTTGGTTTTTTAATTGAGAATATTTTCAATTTTGAAAGTTTTTAAAAATATGGAAATTAGGAATTTTTCTGATTTAGAAATTTCTATTCATTTTTTAAACTCGTAACCACAACAAATAAAAATTCATTTATTTCTTGTCTTTCTTTTCGATTTTTTTTGCTTTGATTCGACTAAAAAATCGTCATTTGGAAGTTATGAAATTTTGATTCTGTAATCATTGATTTTTTTTCGTTAAAAGTCTAAGTCACGATAAGTTGATCTTTATTTAAACATTTACTTTTTTTAACATTCAATTTTTCTTTGTTTTATTAGAAATTAGATATTTTATAATTATTTACATATCTTGAAACTAAGTTCCTAATCCATAAATTATAAAATTTGAAATTTTCTTCATTGCAATCATTGTTCATCAAAAATTCAATAAATTTAGTAGTTTCATACGAATTTACAAATTATTTTCTTCCTAGTAAATTTTATTATTTCAAAAACCCACTAATGAATTATTTTATTTTGAGTACTATTCATTAATAACTTACTTTCTTTGATTCGTATAAATTTTTTTTTTTTTTTGTATTTTTCTATTAAATTGTCCAAGTTTGAATTTGTAAAATGAAATTGTATAAGAAAAATTAGTTGATCAGTAACAATTTCTTCTTTATTGCCCTTAATAAAAAAATAATAAAAAAAGCTTATCAAAATTAAAATATTTCATAAGATTAAAAAACTTTTTATAAAAATAACGAAGTTTATAAAAAATGTACAAAGCTCAAATATTTTTTTATCAAAAATTAAAAAAAAAATTGTTACCTTATTATATTATATATATTTAATATTATTATTGAAAAATTACAATGTAGATTTTCAAAATTTGATGGTCCTAACTTTTAAGTTTCATAGAATTCTATTACTTTCAGTATTTTTAATATAATTTCAGTATTTATACGATTGAAAGGATTTTTTTATATTTTCGTGAATTTCTGTATAAATTTTTCGAATCAGATACTCCAAAATTTCAAGTTATATAGATTTTTAGTAACTTAACGATTTGCAAAGTAGCTTTATCAACATAGATTTTGTATGTTTATATATTTCTAGTATTTTTCGTACTTTTTCGTATTTATGATTTTTTTTTTATTTGGATCGCTATTTAGATTTCTGGAATTTGATACTCTCGAATTCAAAGTAAATTATATTTCAAGAAAATAAATTGATTTTTAAAAAACTACTAATACATCAATTTAGAGAACTTTCTGGTATTTAAATGAAGTACTGTATAGATTTCTAGAATTCAATGCTTTTGTATTCAAAATGTTATAAAACTGATAAGACTGTTTTAAATATATCTGGTATTTATACTTCTTCCCATATTTGTCAACATTCATAAAATTCGGTGTAATTCTCTACTTTTTCAATACATTTTTATTATTTTGTATGTCATTACATTTATCACATTTTGTACGATTTTCTAATTCTGTTGTGGATCACTACTTATTTAGTGATTCACACTACATAGAATTTTTAATGCCAATTTTCATATTTTTTATACATTATATAAATATTTATTCAACATTCAAAAATCACGTTAAAAAATAAAAATTCCGTTCCCGGCGAAAAAACATCAAAGTATGGTATAGGGAAAAAGTTCCTGAAACTGGATTGAAACTCGTACTCCAAGTTTAATGCGGTTACCAAGAAAATTGCACTCGACACTTTTTTCGCCATTTTTATTTCAGCGAAATGAGACGGGAATAAGTAGAGTCGCGAGGGCATCTCTCGGTCCTCGAGGTTTCACTTAATTTCTGTGCCTTTTTTTTATTTCGCGAGCGTGTAACGCTGTACTCGCGACTTAATTGCGAGGGCACCGAGGGTCCTAAGAGGCGACGCGCGATTACGACTTATCGGCCCTGGAAATTAATAACGGAAGGAGAGAGAGAGAGAGAGAGAGAGAGAGAGAGAGAGAGAGAGAGAGAGAGAGAGAGATGGAGAGAGAGATGGAGTCTGTGAAACATGCGCGCACTCGAGCGCAGCACGAGGGGAATACTTTTAATTACACCGCATTGATGCCACGAAATGTATGGTCCTTCTGCGTCGAACAATCGCGAGAAATGGGAAATTCAATGGTGGCTGCTTAAATTCAAATGATTGCGTTTTTGTGGGATTTATGGTGGTATGAATGAAAAAAATTGGAGTATTTGATAAGTTGAACATTAATAGAATACACTGAGAAAAACTTGGTAGTTCGTAATGTAAGTATTGGAAAAATTACTATATTCTGGAAAAATGTACAATGTTATTTTGATTTTTTATTTATTATGGGTCATTCAGCCATAAATATATTCATTTTTTACCATAACTTTTATTTTATTTTAACTTTATTTATTATATATTTATTTAACTTCATTTTTACATTACTTTTTTATATTATTTTATATAAATATTATATATTATTTGATATTTTTTTATATTACTCAAAACATTATATATTTTTTTAACTTTTATTTTACTAAAACGTAAAATATCGCAATCGTAAGTTGATATCTAGTAAAAAATACTGAAAATATTGTATTTTCTACTTTTGTAAATAAAAGGCTTAAGGAAAACCGAATTCGAAAAATTTCACTAAACATTTTGGAAACTGTCAATAATTTTACAATTTCCTATACATTTTTAGAAACTTCAAAAGTGTCGATAAATTTCGGGAACTGTAGAAATTTTTTGAAATTCTGTAAAGAAGTAAAAACTGTGTTGTGGTCTTTGAATTTTCAAAAAATCGAAAAATGTTCTTTCATCTTTCAAAACTTCTTCTTCAAAAATTTGAAAAAGTGAAGATCTGAAGAATTTCGTAGAATATCAGAGATTATTTCTAAATTCAATAAGATGTAAAAAATTTCGAATCTTCATGAAAATCTAGATATGAAATAAAATAGAAATAAAAAAAGTAAGATGATTTGTTAAAAAATCTAAAAATTCAAAAATTAAGAAAATCTAAGAATCCAAATTTTATCGATTCTAAAAGATATACTGAGAAAAAACCTGATAATTTGTGCTATATTTATTGTAAAAATTACTATTTTCTAGGAAAATCTACACTATCATTTTAATTTTTCACATATTACAGTACATTTAGCAAATAGTATATTTATTTCTACCATCCAGTATAATAAAATGTCAAAAATAGCAATTATTAGTTGATATATAGTAGAAAATACAAAACGTATAGTATTTTTTACTTTAGTAAATAACGTTTTTCAAAAAAAATCAGCAAGTCTAAGAAACTTTGAAAAATTAAAGGTTCTAAAGAAAATAAATTTCAATAAAATATTAAATACATAAATATATATATTTTTTTTCTTCAGAATTTTATAATTTTTAATTATTAATTAATTATTAGTTTATTATTTTGAGTTAGAAAAACTAAAAGTTCTGGACTTGTTTTTGAATTTCACTGATTTTTTAATTAGTATTGTTATTTTTATGAATGGTTTTGTTATCATCACTTTCGTCTATTTTTCGTGAAATAATAATAGTAAAATAATTTTCTTCATGTATTTTTTGAGTATGAAAATATTTTATAGTATTTCTCGTGTTTCTTTAGTATTTATAAAAATCAAAAGGGTTCTTTAATATTTGTGTAGATTTTTAGAAATCAATTCATAAAATTAGGTATATGCTGTAGAATGAAAATATCGATAGATTTTTGATAATTTCATAGCTTTGAATGATAATTAGGTCTACGTTAATTTTAAGTATTTTTCATATATTCCTTGAATTTACTATTTTTTCAGTTTGTATCACATTTTTTATCGTTTTCTCGGATACGCAATTCTTTTATAGAATTCAATAACTTTTATGGTATTTTTCAGAAATTGTATGACTCGAAAGATTTTTTGTAATTTTTATGAATTTCTGTCTTAATTTCCTACAACTTTTTTTTCCAAGTTTCAAAGTTTTAAGATTCTCATAAAATTTTCGTAGATATAAGTCGATTTCTCAAAATCACTCTTTAAAAAATTTATTTTATTCAAGAATGTGTGGAAATGCCAGTTTTGCATCGCTATATTATTGTTCGGCTATATTATTTATTATTTAATACTATATATAATATATACAGGGTGTCCCAAAGTCCGCAATAAAAACAATCCTGAATTCCTTTTTCAATTTCAAGTCGAAAAGTCCTTTACCACTTTTTGCAAAACTCAAAAACAAAGAAGTTATTCAAACTTGTAATTTAAACAATAGACGCGCTCTTGCGAGGAGTGGGGATAAAAACCACGGAACAAACTCTATCCAAATTTTCTTCATATTTTTCTGAGTCGAAAAGTCCTTTGCCACTTTTTACAAAACTCAA
>JAPYZL010105633.1:3558-26472 GCA_030522825.1 Platygaster orseoliae
TAAGTACAAATTTTCAGCGGTCAATATGACCTTGTCACGCTGATTTTCACTGCTGGCCGATAAAAAATCTCGGGAACCAGTAATGTGAAACAGAAATCGGTATGCAATTATTAATCTGCATTAGATTCCGCGGATGATGAACCACAATTTTAGTCAAAATGTTAATTAGAAACGAAATGGCGGCCATATGAAAAAAAATTGTCCATTTTTGCCACCTCTTTTTACCTTTAGAGTGCTTGAAAAAATATTTAGCATTAATATTTGATAAAAATTTAGGTTCATCATCCAATGAAAACTATCTAGATCATTTTCCACAAATTTAAAGTCGATACCTCTCATAGTTGCTGAGAAAAGTTATCGCCCAGCACAAAAAATGTGGTTTCGAGAAAAACGCGTTTAAAGTTCCGACATGACTTTTCATCATTTTCGGAGATTACCTCTAGTCAGCGATACCAACCTCTAGTTGTTCTTGTTTTTTGTTCCTAGTAGCAAGAACACCTTTTTTGCTCTAGATGAAAAAAAAATTCAACAGAAAATTTTTTTTAATTTGCCCAGTTTCGCGCAGAAAGTTAGTTTTCAGCGCGCTGACATTACTTCAATGAACATGCAAAAAAGTGGGTACTGAGTTTGCGGATTGAAAAACGACTTTGGAGGGTGATAGTATATAGTATAAGGTACAATAAAACGCAAAAAAATCGATTTTTTCAAACTTCTAAACGGCAACACCCCCTTAAATCGTCGTATATTTTATTCTCAGTGCCGTAATTGGAATAATTTTAACTGTGCCTTTGTACTACAATTTTAGTTTTGAAGACATTATAAGCAGTAAAATAAATATCATTAGAATTTGAAATAAGGTGAATTTCAAATTTTACAATTTCTGGATAAAACTTGATTCAGATATGTGTAAATACACGGAAAAAATTTGTTGGCAAAAATTACCAAATAATACAGGAATCGCTGGACAATGGTGAAATTTTGTCACTTTTTCCCAAAAAATATAGTAATTCTTACCACATTTTGGGTAAGAAATCCTAAAATATGGTAAAAACTACTATAGTTTTTGGGAAAAAGTGACAAAATTTCACCATTGTCCAGCGATTCCTGTATTGTTTGGTAATTTTTGCCAAAAATTTTTTTCCGTGTAGTTACAAAATTTTAAAGGGCATAGTTGGGTTTCCATGTTGAAAGTGCCCCCAAACCAAATGAAACTTTGCATTAACCATTTCAAAGTACTTGACAAGAAATAAATTTTCAGAAATTTGCAGGTCCGTGGCTGCAATATTTAATGAGGAATGATAGATTTTTCAATTTTCGATTTTTTAACTTTTACAGCCAAACTATCTATTATAAAATTCTGAAAAAATTCACACTGCTACTTGTCATTACTATACATCATTATAAATTTTTGCACAATTTTCAGTTGCGAATTTCGAGGTTAAAAAATTGCAAAAATTTTTGCATGCGAATTATTTGCATTAAATTTTACGGCACAATTCTAATTTTTTCTCTCAAGATTAGTCATCAACAAAGGTCTCTTACATAATTTTTTCAAATTTTTGCGGGGGGTGGACGGAGGTTACAAAAATTAAGAACATCTAAAATCAGCCTTTGGCGTTCAAATTACCAATCTACAATAAATCAAGACTTACAAAATCGTGAACGTTCTATTTATATAATATTATATATTTCATTCTCAATTAAGTTCGCAAAAAATTTTTACTATAATTTTTGCATCGGTTTTTCGGAATTTCGCTTGCTAAGAAGACACGTATGCACTATATAGGGTACTTTTATATGGTCTATTGAAGTTACAATATCTATAGTAATTCCATCTGTTGTGTCCCAGTTGCAAGACTAAGGCCATTTGCAATAACTCTCAAATGGGCCCCTTTTATTCCAATTTGCAGGTATGGATAGTTTTTACAGGATTTTTATTTAAGCATTTGCTGATAAAAGGTCGAAGGTATCATCGTAAATATGTTTTTGAAATCCAAGCAGCGTGATCTTCCATTTTATTAAAAATGGATTCTGAATGATAAATTCTGTAACTCACAATAATTTTAAATAAACAATATGCGAGTTTATTAAGTTTTATTCAATAAATAATAGCCCATTAATAGTAAGGCCTTATTTTTTTCAACTTCCAAATATTCATCAATAATTTCTTTTTTTTTACTGTTTAGAAAATCGCATTTTCATCCATATTCTACCTGCGTTTTACGTTTCCGGTAGAATCTAATTGAACAGATTGTCGAATAGAAAAATTACCTAGAAAACATAAAATGAAGAATAGTAGAAAGTGCAAAAAATAAATTGTAATAGAATACTGTAAATTTGATAATGTAATAAATTAATTTTTCAGCAGAAATTAATTTTTTTTTAATTTTAAAGATAACTGTGGCTCTTTGTCATTTATTAAGTATTAATCACAAAAAATTATATGACACTTACATATTGTCTAATTAAAGAATGAGCAAACAATAGTTAAAAAATATATTGACTAACAAATATCTTCGATCACATCAACTTGTTTTACAGTCTAGTAGTAGACAATAAAAAAAATATGAGTTTAAAATTCAATTTATAAAAAGTGAAAAAATATTTTAGTTGATGCAGAAATAGTAGGCTAGAAATGTTGCGTTTAGAAAACATGATCCTTAACTCAACATGATCATTACAAAAATTATTTGCGAACTTAATTGAGAATAAAATGTATATATAAATAGAACGTTCACGATTTTGTAAATCTTGAATTATTGTAGATTTGTAATTTGAACGCAAAAGGCTGATTTTAGATGTTTTTAATTTTTTCAACCCCCGTCCACCCCCGCAAAAATTTGAAAAAATTATGTTAGAGACCTTTGTTGATGACTAATATTGAGAGAAAAAAGCAGAATTGTAACGTAAAATTTTATGCGAAAAATTCGCATGCAAAATTTTTTGCAATTTCTTAACCGCGAAATTCGCTACTGAAAATTTTGCAAAAATTTATAATGATGTATAGTAATGACAAGTAGCAGTGTGAATTTTTTCAGAATTTTAGAATAAATAGTTAGGCTGTAAAAGTTAAAAAAACGATAATTGCAAAATTTATCATCCTCATCAAATATGGCAGCTACGGACCTGAAAATTTCTGAAAATTCATTTTTTTGTCAAGTATTTTAATATAGTTGATGAAAAGCTTCATTTGGTTTGTGGGCACTTTCAACGTGGAAACCCGGCTATGCCTTTTTCGAGTGAACAATTTATTTGTAAAAATGTATGTTTAAATGAAGCTTGACTATATGGTTTTCAAAAAAAAGTATACCTAACTCCTATTGACTAGATAAACAAAAATTGTTTCGAATTTTTGAAATTACATCCACTACAAAACAAGTCAAAAAAAAAAAAAATTAAAAAAGTAAAAATGGTTATGATAATAAATATATCCGATAAACGAAAAATATAAATTTCACCATCAGAAAAATTTATGATTTTGATATTTTGGATGAGAAATTTTGAAAACTGTAAATATTTTGCATCGAAAAACCGAATTGACTACATTTTTTTATGGATGTATATAAAAATGTCTTCTTATAATTATTATTCAGTATTTTGAATTCAGACATTTTCCATGAAAATTTTTTTATTGAATTAATTGAAAAGTTGAAAAAAATTGGGTAATAAGCAAATGAAACATTGTTTTGAGAATTGATAGATTCAACTAATGAAACATAAAAAATTTTTATACGAAAAGATTCGTGATTTAGATATTTTGGACAATGAATGTTCAGAACTGTGAATTTTCGTTGTTAGAATAAATAGTGAATTCGCATTAATAAAAAAAATGTATTGCATTCAAAAGTTTTTTACTTTTTTCGTGTGAATGTTCAACAAATCAAACGAAAAACATCTCTTTATGAAAAAAATGATATTCAGACATGTCATTCCAAAAAATCATTTAATTGATATTATTAATTTAAATCAAAGTAAAAAAACTGAAAAAAAAAATAATAAATAGACGAATAAAAAGAAGCTATAGGTTTCAACTAATGAAAAATAAACATTTTGGATTCAAAAAAATTTGTGATTTCGATATTTTCGATGAAAACTACAAGAATTTTCGAAATCGTAAGTTGTTTTCATCATTGTTATAAATTTTGAATTCGTATCAAAAGATAGAATTTTTTCATCGTATAAAAATTCTAGATTAAAACTTTATGGCAAAATGTGCAGATCATTCATAAATAGGAAATTTTTGCTTGGATGGCTAAAAAATCAAAGAAAATAATTATTTAATCAAGAATGTTTGGGTTTATACATTTAATTTTAAAAAATTATTTAATTGATATCATTAATGACAATGATTAATAGAGGGTAAATTTATGTCAACCTATTAAAAAATTAGATTTATTCTTTACTGTCATAATATTGATTTTAACAAAATTCTCTCAAAATTTAAAAATCTCACATTTATCATTATAACTATTTTTCAATCTTTTATTTCCGGCCTTTCTTTTTTACTCTCATTTCGTAGTAAATTCTGCGAAAAAATTAGTGACATATAAAATAAAAAAATTCATTCTTCATTAATTAGTAGGAATGTTCAAGCTTGACGATACAAATTTACTTACTTCGTCATTTCTGTAACGATAAGTTACAAGTTTGAATAATTGATCAATAAATTCACTATCTCTAGTGCATTTAAAATTTTATAAATTTATGCTCTATACAATCAAAGTTTCTTAGAATTTTTGAAAATGTTCTACAACTCATAAAATTGTAAAATATTTTTCAAACCTTCACATTTTTTCAAAATCCGTCTATGAGGATCAGAAAAGTTCTACAAAAATCCCACAATTTTATTAAATTCAATTACTCAAAACAGATAAGAAATATTTATTGAAATTTTCAGGTAACTTGAAATCATTTTTACGAATTGAATTTTATATTCATGTCCAAGTCTCCCAATATTTTATCAAAACTTTTCGATTTCCTACAAATGTTCTGATTTCGTCCCAAATTTGCATGTTATGGAAACTTCAACAAAGAACACAACTTTGAAAAAACTACGAGAATTTCAATTTTGCAGATAAAACCTGAAATGGTAGCCGAGGCAGTTTTGTTTTTCTACAAACCCCATCCACCTTCGCACGACCAGATGATGTTAAGAGACAAGTATTTGGAATTGCAAACTGACAAAAATTTCGCGGCAGGTTTGATGCATCTTGCGTCAAAAATTTCCAAAAAATCTACGGCATTTTTATATAAGTTCGATTACCACTCTCGAACTCGCGCAATGACGGACGATGTTCCGGAATGGGCCCAGGTTCCCCACATGTTTGAGCTTCCTTTCGTTTGGGGCTTGCCACTTTTCGTAAGTACAAATTGATGATTTTAATTAATTACAAAATCATCGTTGTTCATTAGAATAAAGTACCTTACATAAAAATAAAAGATGAGGACTTTTACTCTGATAAATGACTCCTGAATTATTTTGAAACCAAATGCTGTGAAAAAAAAATCTCGTTGGTGATCACTCACGTTGATTAAATTTTCCTTTTGAATTTTTAGAGCAATAGTCTACAGTGGAATGCAGCGGACAAGAAAATGGCAGAAACTATGATGTCCATGTTTGCAGCTTTTGTAAGAACCGGAAACCCTTCGCTGTCAAACGCTAAATGGGATCCAATAACCGAAAAAATGCCAGGCGTTCTAATAATTGACAAGAGCATCGAAATGGGCAATGGTAGTGCTATAAATTACAAGTCTTTAGCTTTTTGGAATGAGTATTACCCTAAAGTTTTGGAAGAAGCGACTAATAATTGCTGCAATATGAGCAGCTCCGCGATCAATCATTTCCTGGATTCACATTTATTGCCATGTACTGCATTACTGACTGTGCTTAATTTTTGTGTATGAAGGTATCTCAATTTGTTGTGTTTTACAGCCTTTAATGAAATCGATTTGTTTCCGATTGAGTTGTTTTATTTGTGTGTTCAGTGGTGGTTTTGGGGAATTCTAAATGAGAGGTGTAGCTGTAACTTTCAGGTATTCGAGGACGGTAAAGATCAGTATGGATTTCCTAGTAATTTTGATAAAAAATGGAAAAATTCTTGTAAGAACCAGAAATTCCTTAAAAGAATGCCATTTCTTATACAGTAGACCTGGTAAAAAAATTTCAAATTTTTTATAAGAAAATATTTGAGCTCTGCACCTTTCTTATAAATTGTGGAATTTGTTTTATAAGTTTTACATTCTCATAAAAACCATTATTTTCATAAGAAATATCGTTTCTGTATCAAAAAAAAGTTTCTTTTGATAAAAAAATTGATTTTCACTGAAAATTCTCATGCACGTCTAATGCAACGCACAAGTTAGTTAATAGTTAGTTAAAATCTTCTAGAAAATTTTACTGGATTTAATTAATACAAAAAAAAATTCAATCAATGAAATTTCAATTTTTAGAGCGCTGAATTCTGAAAATCTATAAAAAAATCACATCCTATAATTTTATATTTTGATTTAAACTCCTACCTAAAAATTTTTAACTACTCAAACTTTATATGGAAAAAATTTATAATAATCATTATTTTCTACTTAACATTCAAGATACTTCGCGACTTAAAACCACATATCTTCCCATCCACGTAAATAGGAAGAAACCAAATGAAACCACATCACACACGCATGATATAAAATGTTTTTATTCCAAAAAAAAAATCGACATAATTACTCCTTAAATACTTTAACTCCGCAAAAACTTGTTTTCCATTTCGAGACCTAAACTCCTACATCCACACCAAAATTCAATCTCATAAATAACTCATTTCCTTGAGACTTTCCGGTCTATATGAAAATGGAAAAAACGCGCTACGGAGACCTAAGAAATGGCTCGATTCTTCGAAATTTAGGTAATCATGTTCCAAGTTCAAAGAATAAAGCACTTTGCGTAGTTCGTGCGACGCGGTAAAAAAAGAATTCTGCTCGGTCATCAACGCATACGGTAATTGTTGGTCTCTGATATTTGGCACAAGTCGCCTTTGAATTCTAAATCAATGCTGAAATCCAAATCGCGGTAATTCCTGGCGTTGGGTTTCATCGAGAACGTCCCATAAATCTCTTCGCCCTTTTTCACAGTTATGTAATCGTCGAAGTAGAAGACAGTTTGTTTCCAGTGCGTGTACTGGACGTCAGGGGCAGTGCTGAAGCCGATACGCTTGTGGCACTTGGTAAACTCGATGTTGAAAAAGGTGACTAGGGCCTGCACGTAGTCGTTTCTACGTACCTGCAGATTGAAAGGGGAAGTGAACTCAAGGTCGGCCTTGATCACGGTGTAAAGGTCGACTTCCTTGATGAGACAGGCGTTTGTGACAACCTGTTTTGGGTCTACCACGTCAACAAGGGGTTCGCTTATCGCTACCTTCCTAATGCTGCTCATGTCGAAACCGTAGACGTCGTCCCACCAGTTTATTTTCTCGTCCTTGAGATTAAAACAAAAATGATTTTTGAATTAGAAATAAGAAATGTAGTAGTTTTCAAGCTTCTAAATTTACTACATATATATGCTATTAAAATTTCAAGTCTATCTATCACAGAACTTCAGTAGAAACAAAAAATAGTTGAATGGTATAATTAAATTTGGTAAAATGTGTATACCTTATATTGTCGATCTTCAATGCCGCAGATGAAGAGAGTAGCTTTGTCTGGGAAAAGCATACCATCTTCGCGAAGCCATTTGTCGCGAGCGTAGAGAACCGTGTCCAACATTGATTCATAAAAAAGACAGTATCCCATCCATTCGGAAATGATGATATCAACCTGTGAATCATATATTAAAATACATTTTAATATAACTTTCAAGAGTTCCATAAAATTTTTCAAGTATCAACTATTCAATTTCATAATTGTGTAATCCAAAAGTTCTCAAATTTTATATTCAAATATAAAGACTTCACATGAAAAAAAAGTACAATTATGAAATAAAAATTATCCAGGATTTCTATAAATCCAAAAAAAATGTGCCGTCTTTTTTAAACACAAATTTCTACCGTTCCATAAAAAATTCTAATTTGTTAAACATTACAGGCTCGAAGTTGTTCACTAATAGGTATGACATTGAAAAATTGTGAGCCTTTTTAATTGCATAATGTGCAATTTTTATTCATTGACTTACTTAATCTAAAAAATCATTTAATTTACAACTACCTGAAGTTTCAAACCTTTAAAATATAGTGAAAAAAATTATTGTTCTTCAACGCTACAGATCCAAACAACAAACTCAACACTTTATATTCAGGGTTGCCGGGAGTGATATTCCATGGAAATTACGAAATATTCCTTATTCCTTTTTTTTCTGTTGTCAACTCTTGAATTAGATTTATTTCAAATAATATTACAATAATTTTTTTTTTATGTTTTCAGAACAATTGAAAATAAATATTTAAATTAAATAATTGGAATGACCAAATACTGGTTGACTACATATTTTTTGAAAAAATTTTGTTTTTACGAGAATAATGTGATTTTCCCTATTGTTAAGGTCGCTGAGCAACAAATTTCCATTACATTGTAGATTAAATTTTTTATAACAATGTGTACAAACACATTATTGCAATATTATGTTTCTAAAAAATATGCATGCTTTTTGTAGACTTTTAAGTTGCTGGAGAAGTATTTGACATTGATTTTGCAGAATTATTTATTTAAACAATTTATTTTAACAAAATAAAGCACCATTTTTTTCTGCGATATATATATCATTTTCATGACACTTTAGGTTGCTGAGTAAGAATTGCATATTGCGTTCATATAATTCGTTTATTTAAACAATTTATTGCCAAATTTTTCTTCTACAATATGTACATCCTTTTCATGATTTTTAATGTTTTTGAGTGAGGATTTGACATTGTTTTTGTTAAGTTCATTTATTTAAACAAACAATCTAAACAAATTATTGCAAAATTCTGCTTCTACAATGTATATATACTTTTCATGGTTTTTAGGTTGCCAAATGAGAATTTAACATTGTTTTTGTAAGATTTGTTACTTTAAAAAATTTATTAAAACAATTTATTGTACAATTTTTTCTTTCAGTGTTATATCAACAACAGAATTTTACAAAGAAATTTTTGGGCCAATTAATGGCTAAAAGCTCGAGAATTTTTATATTCGAATAAAGATTTAAGAAAGAATTGGATCAGACTCATTATTGACATGGATTATTAAGAATTTTACAAAAACAATGGCAAATATTCACTCAGCAACTTAAAAAACCATGAAAAGTATATTCATATTGCAGAAGAAAAATTTTGTAATAATATGTTCAAATGACATATTTCAATAAACGAATTAAAAAAAAAAAAAAAAAAAATTGACAAATCCTCACTCAGAAACCTTAAAAACTGAAAAAGATGTACATATTGTAAAAGAAAAATTTTGCAATACTTTATTGAAATAAATTGTGTAAATAAACGATTATTACATAAACTCAGATGAATGCCCAACCCTGTTTATATTATTATTCTAAACATTTCGAAATGTTAATACAAAAATTTATTGTAACTTCAAGAGAATTTTACTAAACCTGCATTATTCAAAAGTAATACTAAAAAAAAATTGCCCACTTTCTAGATATTTGACAAAAAAAAAAAAAAAAAAAAAAAAGGAAAAACGAGTAAAACGAATAATTAAAAAAAAAAAAAAAAGTGCACCTTATCCAGGCCGCGGGGGATGACCAAGGACTATTTTTTCAGCATACTCCACAATATTAGAGCACTCGATGCCGATGACCTTGGCAGCACCAGCCTTGGCAGCAAACATGGACAAAATGCCAGTGCCACAGCCAATGTCAAGGACGATTTTGTCCTTGAAGAGGTGTTTGTTATGGTACATGGAGTTGCGGTACGTGACTGTGCGCACCTCATCCTTGAGCATCTCCTCATGGATGCCGTAATGTGCATACGAGTCGAAGTAGTAATCCCTAGAGGTCATGTCATCCACCGAAACTGAGGATTTGCAATTTGAAGAGGCCGCGGAGACTTTTCCCTGGGCATCGTTAACTCCCAAAGCTGGTGCTTCCGCCATGTCAACAACTTCCATACTTGACGCCTAGATAACAGATACAATTTTTCTATGTATATAAAGTTAGCAGGACAAATTCATTAAATCCCAAAAATTTCAACACGCAAATTTACTGTTTATTAAACGTTATTTAAACGTGCAAAGAAAAAATTTACCACTTAATTAGTTTTTTTTTTAAAGCGATGTCCTGCTAGCTTTGTATAAAGTTAGCAGGACACTTCCAGGGAATCAGTCTTTTTCAGAAACCCAATATTGAAAAAAGATGTGCGAATTGACCGTTAATTAACCGTGAAAAAAGAAAGCAGATAAAAAATTTTTTTGAAAGATTAATTTTTTGAAACAATTAATTTTTTCCCTATAAATGATTATTCTAACAAAATAAATATCCTCCATAGTAACGGTAATTAGCAGTGGCAAAAATAATTGTCTGTGGAATTTGTTTATTTAATTTCGGCCTCTTCTGATATTTTCACATGAAATTGCCCGGGAAAAAGAGGAAGTATTTAGAAAACATTTATTCGACAGATTGTTTTTGTTTAGGGTATTTAACCGTTAATTATCATAACAAATATAGCTAATTGTTCAGTTACAATGAACAATTGCCGGGAAGTGTCGTGCCAACTTTAATTTAATAACTTACTTTAACGGAATGAAAAGCTACGGTAGTTGCAGTAATAAACCGTTCATATACTGTGCGAAAAATAATTGTTATAACATTTTTTTATTTACTTTCAGCCCCTTCTGTTGATATTATGATGAAATATCAGTATTAATAAGGAAATATTTATGAAAAAAAAAAAATATTTGTCCCATTGTTTTTGGCACAGTTAATCAACAGATAATTAACGGATAATTATCGCAACAATTGTAGCTATTTGTTTGAGTAAAATTAACAATTTTTGGGAAGTGTCCTGTTCACTTTATATAAAATATACGATTACAACCCTTGGCTTTGCCTCGGGCTGCAACTTTTGTTTTGTCAAAAAAGGCAATTTCCCCAAAACTCGCAATACGATATTTTATTCGCAGTTTGTTAAAAATTCACGTCCAAATATCCAATTTTTAGCAAATTGTGAATGAATGTTTCCTTTCAACCACTCAATTATCGAAAAAATTACTCATAGTTTGTTAAAAATCAATTTTTTATAGATTACTAATAATTCATTCAAAATTAAGCATGAACTACAAATTAAATTTTATTCTTTTTACTTGAAATTAATTCATATTTATTATTATGTAAGATTAATGAAAAACCTAGTTGTGGATAAAAAAATAAATTTTATTATATAATAACAAATATTCCAAGCCAATTATCGAATCACTTTACTTTTAAGATTGAGTATAAATTGAGTCAAAAAAAAAATTTTTTTTTCATCAAACAAAAACATCATTCAGTTAATCGAAAATTTTTATAAATTCAAAGTTATGTAAATTGCTATAGTTAACCAGCTATTATTCAAGCAATACAAAGAAATTGTTTCGAATACCTTGTGATACTCTGGAAATACTCTGGAATTTTTAAAACACTTTATGTAAAATAGAAAAATTGCTGAAAATATTTTCTAATTAAAAAAAAATATATATATATATACCACATCTTTGAATGAACTACAAGTCGATTTATTGAAATATTACACTCAATTGCCGATGGTCATTTCAAATGTTTTGAGGTACACCTAACCTAAAAATTGCACATCCAAAATTCGTCAAAACTATTTCCACCTGCAAAAAATCTATCAAAATACAAATTTTAACAATCGCGGTCGATTAAGTTGCAAAACAAATTCAAAACTAGGGAAAAAACCTAATAATTATTCACCGAAAACCGTGTTTCAAATTGTCATTCGCAAACGTGTAAGAAACAAAATCTACGGAATTATCCTTTTTACAATGCTTTTTTTTACAGTCCAAGGCGAATATCAACATTTTGAGTACCGTAATATGGAAAAAAACTATACAAACCATTTTGTTGACGGGGTTTTTCTTATTCAAATAAACTTACAAATGAAATACTAAACTTTAATTCTAAGAAATGTGCGGAAACGTGACAGAAGCCGACAAGGTACAATAAGAAAGAGACATCTACAGACAATTCACAACGACGTGCCCGCCAATGGCGCCAATTCGATTGCGTCTCTCTCTGTCTCTTTCTATTTGTAATACATGTGATGATGCTATCTCTTTTTTTCGTACACTGACAAAACGTCGCTCACATGGCGGCGCTGTATGCAAAAGCAGCAGCTGAAAATGGCGTCTCGAAAGTATTGGACAAATGCACTGTGTAGGGTTCCAAAAAAATCGATCGTTTTGGGTTAAAAATGTTTTTCGTCCTCGAATTTTTAAGCATCACATTTTCAACGAGTAATTTGATATTTTCGATGATATTTTTTAAGGTTTACATGCAAATTTGAGTGTAATAACAAAAAAATCTCGTGTTCCAATGCGTCAGTGTGTGTACGAGGGAGAGGGCAAAAGTAGGAGAGGGAATTAGTTTTTGCAGTGCCAAGAGGACGAATAGTAATTAAATACGGAAAATTAGGGTTCGTAATAATTTCAAAAGATTGACATACGAATTTTTCTACGGAAACTTCGTTGGATTCAACCGGTAATCCGTCACTCGCTGCCATTTTGTGATGACGAGCAGAGTGAAAGAGAGAGAAAGAGCCTCCAACGCTAAAAAGAGAGTGCATCGATTTGGCGTTCTTGAAACTTTATATGGGGTATACATCACAATATCACAATAACGTCACAAACTCAACGATTCAAAACAACTCAAAACATTGCACAGCTGATTTAATTCTGCGCACGGCTCAAATAAATGAAAACATAAAAGACCATCTGACATTTCGTGATCCCGTCTGTCAAACGTGAACAAAAGCTGTGTTGCTCCTTAAACCGAAGACAATGTCACTAACATCGTAATTCTCGACGTTTACGCAAAATGTGAAACCTGCGAAAAGTGTTATTCGCGATAACTTTTTACGGTATCATTTTTCACTGTCGTTTTCGCCCCCCACCCCCCTCCGCCGTCGCATTTGGTCGCTATTCCCTTATCGATCTTCAAAGATCATCGCTATGTATTCTTTTTTTGCGATCGCAAAATGTTTGTAAAAGTCGTTTACCGTGGTTTTGGTAGCCTAACAATTGAGCCGAATCATGGAAATCGTGGGAGACTACGAATACAACACGAAAGACCTCATAGGCCATGGGGCTTTCGCAGTTGTTTTCAAAGGCAGACATCGTAAAGTGAGTTGGCAAGATTTTAATGAAATTTGATTTTGAGTTGATGTCATTTTCAGAATTTCGAAGATTGTTATTTAGTCTGTACTTAACAGGTCTGTACGTAGTTAGAAATTTTGGGAGAGGTTTTCAAAAGAAAATTTTCAATGTCTCTAGGACCTTCAAAAGTTTATGAATGTTTACTTTTGAGTATCAAAACCAGGAGTGTAGGCAGAGAGGTTTTTGGAGGTTTAATACCTCCTGAAATTGGGGTAAATCAATTATTATTTTATGGATTAATAAAAAAGTAATTAATAAAAATAATTTTTTAAAATGAAGTAATTAATAAGAATAAGAAGAATAAGATAAAAAAACAATGAAAATAAGTGAAAGTATGATCACAATGTTTACAACGTTAAAAAGTCAAATGAGAGTTTTTTTCTAAGATTTACCATCAATGATCTAAAACCTAAAAATAGCAAATTTAGAGAAGCCTCTAACAATCGTTGACAATAAAAATTTATTAAATCATAGACGAAATTCGTTGTTTTAAAAAAAGGTCGAACTTTTAAGATTTTTGTAATAAAAACTGTTCTTATAAAATATTATTTCCTGTAGAAATGTTTACAAAAAAAATTTTTAATTCCAGTTCATAAGAAATGTATGAGGCTCAAATATTTTCTTGAAAAAAAATTTTAAATTACTTATCAAAGTGTTTTCGGTTTTTATAAAATGTTATTTTCTCAATAGAGTCTTTTTAAGGTTGACCTTATAAGAAATAGAATTATTATCAGAAATTTCTAACTATAAGAATCTTGCTATTTCTTATAAGAATCAAAATCACTAGTGTATAAACATGTTTAGAAAATGAATAGTTGAGGGCTTCGTTGAATTTGTTTTTTTAAGGTTTACCATTATTATTGGTAAATCTCAGAAAAAAATTTGTCATGTGCTTTGTCAACGTTGTAAATTTTATGAACTTGTGAAAGTTATCAAAAATGTACTTACGAAAATCTATAAGATGTAACATGGTTCTCAGTAAGTTCTTTAATATAAATTGAATTCAGGGTTCTTAATTTCGCTAATTCCAAAAATTAAAAAAAAACAGCAATCCTGGCTTCAGATAAATTGTAATTATAAAAGTTTTACTAGAATAATACAGAAAAAATAAATTCAAGAAATTGTTTGGATCCAGTGATTGATTAAATAAAAAACTGGGATTCACATAAATTTTAAACATTTAAGAAGCTTTAAATTCTGGAACATAAAATTTTAGATATTTAGACATAAATTTATAAATATACCAAATAATAACAGATAATTTTTGAATTATTAAATAAACTTAATTCATAGTCAATGATTAATTAAAAAATTAATAAGTTACAAATCAAACTATCCAAATTTTT
Source organism: Platygaster orseoliae (assembly GCA_030522825.1). Lineage (NCBI taxonomy): Eukaryota > Metazoa > Arthropoda > Insecta > Hymenoptera > Platygastridae > Platygaster > Platygaster orseoliae. Next base: position 18,249 of record JAPYZL010105633.1, read on the forward strand.
TTCCTCCATTGTGACTGCAGTCTTTTACAAATTTGTATAAACACAGTTGAAATATAAAAATTGAAATCATGAGTTATGGTTTCAAGTATAAAAGTTTTAAATATAGTTTTTCAGTTACAATCAAATGTACATTTATCGAAAATTTGAATTTTTCAAAGCAAGTCACTTAATTTTTATTTCAAGTAAAAATGAAAAGAATAGAAATAATGAACGTAAAAATCAATGGAAATACAAACAATAACAAAATCATGCATTAACTTAATAAAAATGATTATAAAAAAAGAAGTAATCAATAAAATTAAGAATGAAAAAGAATGAAATAAGGCGAAGATGATCAAAAATTTACTTACTAAAACTTAGAGAACATAATAAAATAATAGTTTTATGTTAGTCCTCAAATTTAAATACGATTCAGGATTCTTAATTACAACAACTTATAAAAAACAACAATCCTGGTTCCAGGAGAATTATATCCTAGTGATTTTGACATTTATATGAACTTTATGAAAATGTTTATAAGGTCGACCTTATAAAATTCTTATAAGAAAAACTTTTCTTTTAAAGTGACCTTTAGAAAACTTATATGAACCGTTTTTTCATAAAATTTTTCAAGTATAAAAATTTTTCCGTAGAAATTCTCATAAATAGATTTGTTTTATAGGAAATTTTTGAATCCTTCATTTTTTCATTTTAATTTCTTAAATTTTATAGGTTATTTGTATTTTTTAATTTCGGTTGAGATCAGTATTTTCGAAGTCAACTTTTTTCTTCTTTTTTAATGTTGCTATCATTTTAATGTGTTTTGAGAAAATTTTGGTGTAGCCGCTTACCAAGCACGAGCATACTAACTGACTTCGCGTTCACGTTAGACGTGGTGCACGAGAATATTGAATGAAAATCAATTTCTTATAAGTCATTTTTTTCCATAAAATTGGAAATATTTTTAAAAAATTCCTTAGTTTTTCTAAGAAATGTACAGGGCTAAAATATTTTGTCATAAAAAATTTTTGATTTTTCATAAAAGTGTCACTCTTTTTTACAAAAAAATGTTCTTTAAAAGTTCTCATAAGGTCATTTTACAAAAAAATTATTTTCAATAAGAGTTTTATAAGATCGACTGTATAAGAAACGAAATTTTCATAAGAAATTTCTGATTTTTATAAGAAATTTGCCATTTTTTGTAAAAGTAAAATACACCAGTTTAATTATAAATGTTTGACTAGGATAACGTAAAAAAAATTTGAGAAATTATTCAACCTAGTTTATAATACAAAAAATACAAAAAAAAAATAGATTGATAAAAAAATCAAAAATCTAAGAAACTTTGAGGTTCAGAGTTTGAACTCTTGAGCATTGAATTCTAGAAAATTTAGACAGAAATTCATAAAATACCGATAAGTGTTTCGAATCATGAACAAACTCTGAACAAATGCTATAAGCAATACAATTTTATAAAGAACTGTTTTGTATAAAATCTGAACAAATGTGTACAATCTATAAAACTTTAATTTCTAGACCATTGAATTCTATTAAAACTTATACAAAAATGAAGAGAAATTATAGAAATCTATAGGAATACTATAAAACGCTACCAAATATTACAAAAACTTTCAAAATACAAAAATATTTAAAAAATATAAGATATTAAAAATCCACGTAGATCTAATTTTTTCATATATCTTTAAAAACTACTGGAAATCTTTTGAAATTAGAATTCTGAAGCATCGAATTCCATAAATTCATATAGCAATCTCCAAATAAAGTAGAAAACTATAAAAATACTAAAAACTCAAAATCATTGTAAAATCGGAATGTACTGTAGTATCGAATTCTAGAAATCAGTAAAGTGAATTATAGAATTCCAAGAAATCTATTAGAAATATTAAAAAATAAGACAAAATTGTATGAATAGTATACAATACAGAAATTCCAAAAATTCCTGACATACTTCAAAAATATGTTTATTTTTAGATTTATTGACTTTTAATCTTTGACGACCCGGTTATAAGTAGTAAGATTTTTAAATTTTACGAATTCCGGAGATTTAAAGTCATATAAATTTTTAAGTCCAGAGTGAGACATTTTTCATATACACATTCAGTATAATGAAACTCTATATTTGTGCTTTTCAAGTCACTGAGATCATAATTCTTTTTTTTTTCTAATACTTTTAGTATTTTTCATATTTCCTCTTTATTTATACAACTTAAAGGGTTTTCTGATCTTAAAGGTTTCTATATAGTTTTCTGAAATTCGATGCTCTAGAAATCAAAGTGTTTTAAACATTTTTTAATGTTTTGAGGCAGATTTTTTCAAAAAATCCCTCCTAAACCTTTTTTTTCCTACGCCCCTGATCAAAACTATAACATCTCTCCGGTTTTTTCAATTTTTGGATGTCTGAATTCGTGACTCTTGAAAGTTTCGAATTTTCGGGTTCCACATTTTTTACTCAATTATTTTGTTATTTTAGCATTGCAATCTCGGAAATCAATTTCATAGAAATTTGTTAGACTCGATTTTTAAATGGGTTCAAATTTAACATTTTGAATTTCAATTTGCTTAATTGTTTGATATTGAATTTGTCAAATTTTCGCATTTGTACTTATTTATTCTTAACAGTTTTAAAACATAAAATATTTCCTTACAATTCTTCTTTTTTCAATGCAAAATTTTCGAAATCGTTAATTTCTGACCAACTTATTTCCAAACATTAATATGCCAATCTTCTTTTTGTTTCAATCCTGAAAAAAGGCTTTAGTTCCATTGGGAGATGCAAAACTCTTTTTTCCTTTTTTCCTTTTTTTGTCATTTCACATCAGTAAGAAAAGGGAAATTTAGAAAATTCTAGAACATAAGTATCTTCATTTTTTCTGGATGACATAAAAAATTTCAAGTTTTGTTTCACCTTCATCTGTTGCATTTAATTACCATAATTTTAATGTTGAAAGTAGCTAATCTTTCAAATTTTTACATACATTATTAATTTATTTTTTTGAGTGAAATGTTTGTTATCTTTTATTGTGAATTTTTTTCGGCCATAATTGTATTTTATAATTTATTATCTTTCTTATCAAGCACATCTAAGAATTTTACATTAAAATTGAAACAAAAATCGTCAAAAATTAACTTTACACTACGGGAAAAAAAGATTACGAGAAATCGATCCTCCAGATAAAAGAGTAACATTTTTGGTCTTATTTGAATTTGAATTCATGCTTTTTCGATACGAATTTTTCCGTCTATATTAATAACTCAAGTTTTTAAATGTGATATAAAATTTCCATTAAATTTTTTTACATATAAAAATATTATCGAAGTATTCAATACAATTTTTTCCTATTCTGCAAAAAGAACCACTTTTTTTTTTAAATTTCAGTTAGGGTTCTTCAAAAAATTTTTCCAAGTTTTCAATTATAATTTTTTTAGTTTGTTTATGATCCTATTTCTTTGATTCTTGGAATTTCAGAGTTTCCAAATACGCGAGTCTTCAAACTTCAAATTTTTTTAGTCATATGTTTAAAAAAAATTATTTTTTGTTAAAACCCATTCAAAGTAATATTTGTAATTTGCTGAAATTAAAAATTGTTAATTTTGTGATACATAAAAAATGTGTATTGCATTTCTCAAATTTCAATCTTTTTAATGTTCAATTTTGTATTTTCATTTTTATTTGCCAAAAAAAAAAAAAAAACAGTTATCATGTTTTTTGACAAAATTCGACATACAACTTTTTAAGTTTCTAAAGTTTAGAATTTTCAACGTTCGAGATTTTGGGTACATTAACAAGTATGAGAACCACTAGTTTTGTTTTTTCCAGTGTTTATTCAGTTTCCAAAATAGAGATGCTGTCGAAAATTTTGAAAAAACTATGTAGAATGAAAAATTTGTGTTAACGCTGCATGATTTTGGTTCGAAATCAGTATTTAGCCCACTATGTAAATTAACAACTTTTCATGATGAACATATTGAATAACAATAAACGTTTATTGATTTTCTGATTCAAGGATAAACATAGATAATTTTATTATCCTGCACCTATGTTTCAGAAACCTAACTGTGTCGTTGCCATCAAAAGCATCACCAAAAAAAACTTGTCCAAGTCCCAAAATTTACTTGGCAAGGAAATAAAAATTTTGAAGGTAACACTGTATTTTCGGCATGTATTTTTGTAATAAAAAAATGATTTCTTCTGTAATTAGCAAATATTGCATTACATTTAACTCATTTGACTATACATCTAAGAATTAACGTTCAAAATATACCAAAACTTGAAAATCTATGTACACTTTCGTTTAATTTTATCTATTTGCCATGTTTTTTTAGGAACTGACCGAGTTACATCATGAAAACGTTGTGGCTCTTTTTGACTGCAAGGTAAAAATCTCTTTGATATGTAATGGAATTTCGTCAGTTACATTAAAATTATTATTACTTTCAGTAAAATTTATTCAATGTAATGATCCAGTTAAAATCATGTCAAATTTTTTCAGGAATCCAGTCTTAACGTCTTCCTGGTCATGGAGTACTGCAACGGTGGAGATTTGGCTGATTATTTAGGTGGTACGTCAATTTCATTCATGTCAAATCATCGAATCCTTTTTATTTCAAATTGCACAATATCAATTAAACGACAAGAAAAACAAAAATGATATTTTTGATATACCGTTAATATATTAGCTATTTTTTTTTTCAGAATTATTATTTGTGTTGACCTATTGCTAAATAGTAAATAAATTTTTTTTTAAACAGCCAAAGGAACACTTTCGGAAGACACGATTCGTGTTTTTCTTAAACAACTCGCGGGAGCTATGAAAGCATTGCACGCGAAAGGAGTTGTTCATCGAGATCTAAAACCGCAAAACATTCTACTCAGTCATAGTTGCGGAAAAACTTGTCCTCAGCCACATCAGATTACATTGAAAATTGGTAAAATATCAAAAAATGTTGTGAATTTAATAAATAATTCAGAGTTGCAAAGTTAACAAAATTCATTAACAAAGTTTAAACTGAGTTGTATTTTCGCATTTGGCACTTGATTGAAATTTGAAGTTTGAAATATGAGGCCTTTTTTACAATGGCACTTATTTTGTAGCTGATTTCGGTTTCGCTCGATTTTTACACGACGGAGTAATGGCTGTAACACTTTGTGGTTCTCCGATGTACATGGCGCCAGAAGTCATAATGTCACTTCAGTATGACGCAAAAGCTGATCTTTGGTCCCTTGGGACAATAGTTTTTCAGTGTCTCACAGGAAAAGCTCCATTTCAGGCACACACCCCGCAAGCTCTGAAAACATTTTATGAAAAAAATGCTAACCTAGGCCCAAAGTAAGTCTATAATTCTTCAATTCAATGAATGATTTGCATAAAAAAATTTTTTGTAATTGGATTATAAAAGAAAATTGTGTAGAAATTTGATGTCAGTTGAAGGTGATAGATTTAAATTTGAAAAAACTTTTTTCATAATTCCAATTTTAACTATAGCAGTAAAAAAAAAAATTTGAAATGGCGTGAGAACAAAAAATTTTGTTTTGACGTTTACAGAATTCCAGTTGGCACATCCGAAGAATTGTCGCACCTTTTGATGGGACTTTTAAAGCGCAACGCTCGCGATCGCATGGCTTTCGACGAGTTTTTCAGCCACGCTTTTCTGCAGGGTGACAGGTCAAGCCCGAATCCCGTTCCTGCAGAATTATTACCAGCTTCGTCATCTCCGGGAGGAGGAACAGTGAATGCAGCGGCGATAGTTATCACTCCACATTACGCTAGAAACGGCTCAACAGCTACAGCTGCTGCTGCTGTGGCTCCTGCGGGACCTAGGTCGAATTCTAACGCCAACAGTCCTTGCTCCAGCCCCGAAGACGATTTTGTACTCGTTCCCAGTGATTTGAGCAGCGACACGGATAATAATACACATGTCCAGCAAATAAAGTAAGTCATTCAGAAACAATGTGCGTTTTATAACTAATAACAAACGTATTACATAATTTTCTCTCTCTCTCTCTCTCTCTCCTGGCCATATAGGAGTATTACATATATGGCCCTTGTCTACGCATAATAATAATCAATTCAACTCGTATCTCCCCTTTACTTACATTTAACAGATGTTTAATACATAATTTTTACTGCTTGTTAACAGGTACATCAGACAAAATAGTCGAGAAGCCGCTAGTAGCCCACCACGCCCTTGTTTTTTGCCGATTTCGGAGCCGATTCCTGTGCCAAGCCAGCAACAGCAGCATCACCAGAGAAGCGTCGTCGTTGTCGTCGCTCAACAAGCGCCCTCGTCATCGCCTGCTACTAGTAGCAGCAGCAGCAAATCAGGTGGCAACAACAGCGTCGTTCCTCGATCCCAGCCCATCAGCATGAAGTGTAGCATAGACTCCCACAGGAACAATCAAGTTTTCGACATTGGCTCCCTCAGTCCACCTAGTGTCCAGTTTGTCATTGGGACACCTCCCAACAGAAGGTAATTTCTTTACTTTCAGTGTTTTTTCAGTCACATAATCTATCTATATATATAAATGTGAAAGTCTGTATGTGTCCGCCTATAACTTCAAAACTACTGCATGAAATGTTCTGAAATTTTGCACGGTTTTTAATCACGTCCGTCGAAAGGTTATAGGCATGTTTGCATCAACGTTCTGAATGGCCTACTCCCCCAACTACACCCCCGCTGCACACACACACGCATACATACAATGTCACAATATAACAGAATATCACAAAATCACAACATGTCATAACATGTCACAAAATGTGACGAAATATCATAATTTCACAGAATATCTTACAACCACGAAATTTTGCAAAGTATCACAAAATGTTACTAAATGTTACTTAAAAATCTGAAAATCTTACAAAATCTCGAAATTTTACAAAATATTACAAAACATCACAAAATTTAATTTTATTCGTTAATAGAAAATCTATTTCATATCGAAAAATTTATTTCAATTTTCATATTCGTAGAATTACAGTGTTTTGCTTAATGAACATGTTAATAAGCATTTGTTAAATAAACAAATAAACACTCATATAGTTAAAAATCAAATAAATTTAGTACAAGCACCAAAATCAAAAGGATATTGATAAATATAATGATTGTTGATTATCTGACTTTCATAGAATTTTCTAATTTCAGTTGTATATTTCCAAACTGCGCAGCAAAGCGCGCCGGTTTAGCTAGTATAATATATATGAAAGTTAATGTCTGTACGTTGTCCGCTAATAACTTCAAAACTACTGCATGAAACATTCTGAAACTTTGCAATCTTATTAAACATGTTCGTCTGAAAATTATAAACTTATTATTTATTTTTATCAAATAACGGATATGACCGACTACCCTACCTACACCCACGCTACACTGTTGAAATATCACATACACGCACAAATCAGAACAAGTCACAACATTACGAAAAACCACAAAATAAAATGGAATTTCACAACATCATAAGATCACAAAAGTCACAAACAACTAAAAGCCATAAAAATTCACAAAAATTGAAAAGTCATGAAATCAAAAATCACATAGAGTCGAAAAATCTAAAAATTATAAAACTTTACAAAAAATCACGAAATTACAAAGTTTTGGTCTTCCAAAATATTTTCAGTTTTTTTACAAATTATTATTGTCCTGTATATTATAGACTCTAAAAACAATATTGTGTCATAAGACAGGCAAATGGATTTTATTTCAAATGTAAAAGAAATTATAATATTTGATTAAATTTTATTTATTCAGTAACAGATATTGCTATACAAAAAACACAATTTTCAAAATCAAAATTCACAATAAAACTTAGATTGTTTATGTATAATCAGACAATATTTCCCATTCAGACAATTATAATGAAAATTTTGTCAATACAGTGTTAATAAATAACGGAAAAACAGAAATTTAATACACTATTCATCAAATTTACTTTAGAATTAGAAATTTTAATTATTTTTCAATTATTAATTTGTGAATATTCAATTATGTGTAGCCAAGCGCGTGGGTGCAGCTAATTATTTATAAAAATTATTGCTTACCAAGTTTTAAAAACGAAGATTTTTCCAAGTTGTTACTGAAAATTCGAAAATGATTCAGTCAACAGATTTATATTGTGACATTTTTATGAGAATTGAGCGGGCCGATGCAACAACGGCCTGAGCGCGTGAACGACCGCTGCCTAGTAGGCAAGGGAGGGGATGACTAGCGATGTTCTGCAGAGTTTTCG
>JAPYZL010105651.1:0-24910 GCA_030522825.1 Platygaster orseoliae
CTGCTCTTCTCTCTCCATCATATCACTTTCTCTTTTGCTCCAGCCCTCGTGAGCTTTAGTACTGGGTTACCCGGGTACCCGATCCAGTTGGCGACTCCGTTCTGCCGTGAAAGTATTGAATCTTATGCGAGCTTGTGCCCCCTGGTTCGCCATTCACCAACCGCAATATTAATTACTTTGGTGTGAAATAAAGACAAGTTGGTTGCTTCATAACAAACCTTGTTCTTTTTTGGCAGTTTTTTTGCACCCTCTTAAAGACTAAGATTTGATAGTCGGCACCGGCTCCATATCGCAATCCCCACCTTCGCTTTTCTTTTCTCCACCCTGGTAGCCGTCACCGGTTCCAGGTCCTCTCCTCATTTTTCCTTACCCTGGTAGCCGTCACCGGCTCCAGGTCCCGTCCCCAGCTACCGGCCCGGATTCCCTGGTAGCCGTCACCGGCTTTAGGTAACCATCCTTTCCCCCCTCGCTCCCCCCCTGTTGCCGTTACCCTTCTCCCTGGACTGACGTGTAACAAAGTTATGTGGGATAGAAATTTTCGAGATTTTCGAGAAATGTTTTGGAATTCCCGAAAAGTTCAAGAATCCCGTAAAATTGGTATTTTGAATATTTTGAAAATCTAGTGAGAGTCCAAGATTCGGGAAAATTTTATTTATTAAGTCTTATTTATTATAATTAATTTATCGTCTTTATTATTTATGATACATTATTGAGCATTAAATATTAAATTTCCACAATAATTAAAAATAAAATCATCACCCGATCGAGGTAGAGAAGGGATTCTTGAATTTCTCCAAAAAAATTCTCACTGAAATTGAAGTTTAAAAAAAACCATTCCATTTCACAAGTTCTAAGAAAGCTTCATCAATCTTACTCTCTTAACAAAAACAAAAGGTAAAAAAGCACGAAACAATGAAATTACATCAAGCTAACGGAGTATAACGTGCAATTTTTTCCAAGATCTATTAGACACTCCGAAATTATACTGGCTGCGAAAGGATAATAGTGCCGGGGGTGGGGGGAGGGTAGGTAGGGGGGTTGAGGAGGAGGGGGGGGGGAGTTGGTCGAAGAAACGCGTAATGGATGACTGTGTTAATGGATATTACGTTGGGTGCTCTTTCGCGTTTATCGCGGCTGTCTCGGCGCTTTGAATAATGCATGCTACCGGAGCTTGATGAAATTTTATTGATTAGACAACAATTTTGGGGAGGTGAAATGAGATTCCAAAGTTATAATTATCCGCCAAGTTTTCCCCTTTGATCTTAATTTGTACGTAGCGACTGCCGTTTGTAATAGCAACATTCTAATTAACCGGCACTTTGGAACAATAAGACGAAAATGAGGGCTCGGTTTTGCAGCGCCGAGTAATGTGTATTTATCCGGTGTGGGCGTTTTCGTAAATCCGAGTTTAATTAGTTCCATGTTTTTGGTCCTCTACGAGAGGACGGATTTTTGCCCTGCTTTTTCTTTTCTTGGGTATTCTTGCAGCAGGAGGAATGATATTCATGCATTCGTGATGTTTGTAGGTATATTTGGAAAGGTGAATTCATGATACAAGATGAATATTCTTGAGGTTGGAGAAGCTATTAAATGGATTAGTTGTTGAAAGAAGAATTTTTTTACAGCAAAGGATTTTACGGAAATTGAGGATTTCAAGCATCGTTTGAATGCTTGAAGTAAATAAATAAGAAATTTTTCATCAAAATCAAATCAAATCAAATCAAAAATTTTCATAGTTGTTATTATGTTTATTATCGAAAATAAGTTGTGCATCTTGCAAAATTTTCAACAATGTGTAATAAAATATTGAATAGCGAAGCTGTCAACCATTTTTTAATGAATACTTCATGAATATAATATGAATTGTTTTTTATTCTGACGAATGGCATGTTCAACAAAAGTTAACAAAATTCGTTTATTTTTACAAACACTTTTTCGAGAAGGATAGAAAAGCTCTGGTGGTTGTAAAAATTAAAAAATCTATATTCTACATTGAATGTTCTGTTAAAGATTTCTGAATTCTGTGGAACGATAAGTTTAGACAGGCGTGCAACGATGGTTGCCTGTCTTCAGGGGCGTAAGAGGGCTCGGTTGTACGCAGTATAAAAACGTGTTAGGCAAATTCACAGTGCAAGAATTTTGGGGAATTTTTTAAAAATTTATTACATTTAGTTTCAGTTTGCACATTTACGTACGAGAGAGTTAGAAAAAAATGAATGTTTTTAGCGGAAACATGAATACTACCCACATTATCGTATTTATTCAAAATTTCGCAAATTTTTTGCGAATCTTGTCAAAACATTAGTTATGCGTAATGAGATATGTGATAGTGGAGCTGCTTGCACAAATTTTTTGTCATGAGTAAAAATATAACGTATACTGAGACGTAATTTAAAAGGATTTCACATTCTGACCATTAGTGTAGTAATTAATTTGCATCTAAAAATACTGGTTCGAAGAATTCAACACGTCGTTTTGCGTGTCATCTTAAATTCAAAGAGTGAATAAACGTATGAATCGAGAAAAATACCTGATGCCTCCATTCGACTTTGTACACGGACGGTTCGGCTTGTATCAGGCAGTCAAAGTAAACGTCTGTGCCTTCGCGAATAGCGTTGGGAATTAACGAGGTGCCTAGTCGGATCCGCGTCTCCGGGGTATCTGTAATGGTTTTCATTAAAAGTTTGATTCAGCGCCGGCAAAAAGAAACAAGTTACTATTTCGGGTCATGAGAACTGCCTTGAGTTCCAAATGCAGGAAAAGTTGTAAAACTTTGTCCAAATCTTGAGTTTATAAAACATGGGCTCCCCAAGTTTTCATGTATTTAACGCAAACAGTCATTAAAAGCAAAACAACAACACTTGTTATTTTATTTTATTATGTTTTTGTAGATTTTCAGATGAGTCATTTGGATTTATGAGAGATTGAAAGTGCAAACAGTTCACTTTTTTTCTTGTTTTTGAACCAAACGAATCTATTTATATTTTATTTTATTTTGAAGTTTTAAATTACGATAATTTAGAATGATGATGTAGGAAATAAAGAAAATATACATGTTTTGTAAAAAAAAGTATTTTCAGAAAAAAAGACTACGCAACCTAATATTTCAGACAAAAACAGAATTTTTAGAAGAAAATATTTTTATAAAAATACTAATAATGAAATACTGTGTCATATTAGTAGCATAAGTTACAATAATTACAATATTATACGTTTTACTGTATTACATGGTAAAAGTAAATATATTAATGACTAAATGTACTATAATATACGAACAAATAAAATAATATTGTAGATTTTCTTAGAATACAGTAATTTTTCTAATATTTATAGTACAAATTCCTAGTGTTTTTTCTGAGTGTGCGATTGTTGTCCGTTGGGAGAAAGCATTTTCGAATAGAGGTACAGGATTTGCAGCTTACTTACAATGTATAGCCAAGATCCAATCGTCTTCGATCGGCAGATTCTTCATTATTGGATTTCTCGCGTGACACGACAAACGTCTGCCTGTGTCGTCTTTGCGAGCAATAAAGGACAAGACGTCGCGCGTTGTATTTCCGTCGCTCGATGTCTGCAAGTTATAAATTCTGTCGTTGATTTTCTGTTTCGCTCTGGGACTCGGCGAAAAATCGTTACTCGCAATTTTCCCATTTCGAAATTCAACTCTCTACCACTGTAAATGAAACCTTTTCCCATCAATTTTCATTAAACATCTTTTTGCGAAATGTAGAGAACAGAGTTTTGCCAAAATTTTGATAGGATTTCAACCAATTTTAAAAGAGAAAAATTACAGGAACGACGTTCGATAAAATGCTAAATAAACCCTGTCGAGTGTTCAAATAATGAGTTCTCTTTTTGTTCCGAATGAACGAGGAATAAAATTCTGCAAGCGGTTATATTTCAGTGCTTCGCCATTAATTAACGCGTTGTATGGTTTTAGTTTTCAGTGTTTAATTATCGTTTTCCTCGTTGGGCGTAACGTATAACAAGGTTTTTTTCAAAGCGACGCTTGGCTAAGAAAAACAAATGTGATATAACTCAATTTGCCGCAACTACAATTCGACTACTTTTTCCTTAATTATGATATTTCTCTTTAAAATGCCATGGATTTCAGAGGTAATTTAACACAAATATTCACAGCTTCAGTTTCGTGTTTTATTTCATCTGGGAAATTATTTTTTACTCGGCGTTTGAACGTTACTTTATAACGACGTCGAAAAATGCGTTTTTATTGCTTTTTTATGCAATTTTTTCGTTAAGAGAGTGATAATTATTATGAAAAATGAATGAAAAATATTGTAAATTTGGAATTGATATTTAAGTTCGTTTTTAAAATTTCAGATAATGAAATAAAGTAGTTTAAAGTGCATTTGAATCAAAATTTGGTTGTTTTACAATAGCAATGTCAATAATAACAAGTTCAATATATTTCATTTACTCTTAGCTTTCTAAAATGATAAAAAATGCGATTACAAAAATGAAAAGTATATATTTAGTTTTATTAATTTTATAAAAATTAATAAAAAATTTACTATTCTTGATATTGACTTGTGATTTACTTATTTTCCTATTGTGCAAAAATGGAAATTCAATACCAAAATCTACTTATTTTTTACTCAACTGTTAAAACTTTTAATTTGCATCCATGCCACATTTCACATTATTTAAAAAAAATCACGACTGCAAAGTAAAAAGCATTTATTAGAACCCCAGGTTCTACTTTCAACATTTTTGATATTTTGGTGATAAAAAATGTACACAAAAAAACTAATCTACCATTTCATTCCTCAAATAATAAAAACTATTGAACCAAGTATCTCGACACGAATTTAATTGAAAAACTATTGAACCAAGTATCTCGACACGAATCTAATTGAACTATATTGGCAATTATTTCCACCGTGAACTCTTTTCAGCTCAAAAAAAGTGTTCGCTCTCACCCACGTATTTGTCGCTGACATACCAAGCAATATTCAATCAGGAGCTAATGGAACCAATCCGACCAAAGTACAAAACGCGTATTTCAATTTCCAGCGAAAATTAACCTGACTTTCGCACCAAACAAACGGATATAAAAATCGAGCACGCAGTTTCCAAATAAGTAGAAAAGCAATAAAGACAGAGTAACATTTCCAGCGTGTCCACTCTATGCGCAATAAAATAGGAATTAACTTCAAAGTATTGGGGGAAAAGGACGATTGGCGGGCTGGTTCCAGCTTCAAAGAGTCTCGTCGCTAAAACAAAATTCACCCATAAATTCCTTTCATGAAAAATAATGGAATAGAGTGGCCTGCGCACTATCGATTCGCTCTTCTTCCAACCCAAAGTCTGGCCTTTTCAGCACTTTATTTCTCCCAAATTTGAAAATGCTTGGAATCACCTCTCTTGAAATTGAAGTTAAATAGAAAAAATTAAAATAATAAACGTAAAAAGCATGATAATAATGATATTAAAAACGAACTAATCATTGAAAATAAAAACAAAAAAATTAAATATATGACTATTGAAATTTAGAGGATTTAAAAAAATGGTTTTTTGATCATTCCAAATTTCCTTAGCTCAAAAATAACACTGATCATGGTTTCTGAAAAGTTATATTAATTAATGGAAAATTGATTAATAAAAAAACCAGAATTGAAGAAAGTTCATCGAATTCTAGAAATTAAGATATAAATTCATAAAAATACCAAAAAGTATTAGAATTGTATTAAGAACTGTTTTCTTGGAAAATCTAGACTATATACTTGAATAACTTTTTTCTTCTAATTTATAAAAAAACTATGAATTTGATAAGAATAGTTTGAAACGCTACACAATTTTATGACAACTTGAAAAAGTACGAAAATATATAAAATATTTAAAATATTAAAAATCTACGTAAATCTGATTTTCTCAAACATCTTTAAAAATACTGAACAAACTATTATAATGATGAAAAATCACTGAAAGTTAGGAATTTATAAAATTTATGAAAAAACTAGAAACTTAAAATTGTTATAAATTTTAATACTTTACATTAACATCGTATCTCTAAAAATACCAACAAATTCTAGAAAATTGTTCGAATAACATAAAATATGAAAATTTTAGAAATTCCTTAATTATTTAAAAAATATATTTCTTTTGTGATTTAAAGATTATTAAATTTCGACGATCTGATTTCTGGAGTTTCAAGGTTGTATAAATTTTGTATTCCAGAGTCCAAAATTTTCAATTTACTCATTCAATATAATAAAACTCTTTTTCTAACTACTTTTTCTGCCTACATTTTCCAACATTTTCTACACCTTGCAAAATTTTCTCCGCCTACTCGGAATAATAAATGATGAGCCCGAAGATGGCGTTTTTATCGATTTTCAACGTCGTTTGATCTCCTCCAGTATTCTGAGGAAGCGAGAATATTATAGCTAATTAACCGTCGCGTTTAATTAATTTCAAATCATGTTACGCCGGAGCCACTTGGTCCAAACGAGAACTAAAGGCAAAAATTCACCTCCCTCAGTCGCAGTGAAAAAATGTTTCGAATTCGAGCGCTGCGAAAATATTCCGACTCGATAAAAAAAAGAGTCGAGTAGCGAGGGAAAACGCTTTAATCCGCCTTTGTTATCGCATTACACAGAAGCGACGGAACAAAGTTGGATTGCGAAAATATTTTCGGTTCGTTTTCCCAACGTAATCATCTCATCGGGTTATTTCCCAAGTTATACTCGATTATGAGTCCTCTCCATCTACGTTTAAAACGCGACCAACTTGTCAAGTGACCGGAAACTTGCTAAATTAATAGTTTCATCAGGCCGAACTGTTGGGAGCTTGATAGATTGAAAACGTATGTAATTTGTTCGTACTGATAAAGTGCTTTTCATCACCTGTTTTCAACCCCTTCCTCCTATAAAAGATCGATAATTCATCGCTCTCTAGTCCCTATTTTTCATTACCAGTCGTTGGCTTTCCAATGGGCTTTTTGCGGGCCTCGTTACCAAGTTATGATACAGATAAAAACGTAAGTACGGAACTGAAAAAGAAACGGGGGACAAAGGGAGTAAGGGGGGGGGATCTTTATTTTTTGAAGGAGTTCTCGAAGGTAGGAGACCACAATGTCTAAACTGTAATGACCAAAGAATATTTTCATGTCTATCTACGTAAATGTCCAAATTTTCTTATTATTTTGGTCTAACATTAATCTTTGTATGGTTTGTATTATTTTTGAAATTTCAAAATTTTGAAAAAATTATAAAAGTGGAAGAATTTTCCAAATAGTCGAAAATTTTATAAGTAACTCGAAGAATTACAGAGATTGTTGATAAGTTTTGTATATTGTGATGATTATCATATTTTTTAGAAATGTAGATGTTTTTTTTTAATTTTATTAAAAAAGCTTAAAAGTATTAAAAAACTATGACAAATTATTATGGGAACATTTTAGAGAATTTTTTCGATTATTATTGTTATAATATAAAGAAAATGAAAAAGGATTGAGATGATTCTCCAGATTAACGTGAATTTTATAAAATTAAAATGATTTGTTGAATTTCAGATGATGTTAATAAATTTTGTGCATCGTGAAAAATTTTTGAATTCTGGAAAAATACAGAAACCATGTAATGTACTACATTTTTGAAAATCAAAAAAATGTTTCATCATACGGATACGGTCCAAAATTTTCAAAATAATCTAGAATAGAATATAACTTTAAGAAATGTCATTCGTTAGAAATTTTAATGGTTCGTTAAAACTAGAAATTAATAATTAATTGATTTTTGCGTATTTAATTTTCATATCATTATAAAGCTTTTGAAATCAAAAATTGATCCTTGCACAAAAATGATGTATAATTGTAAACATTCAAATCAAATTTAAAGTTTTAAAAACTTTTTAAAAATGTCATCAATTATTAAAAATTACATTAATTTTCTAATACTGCTACTTGTAAGGTTTTTTCTTAGTTTTCATTTTTTCACATTAATTAAAAAAATTTTTGTAAGGTCTTGCATTTCACATGTTTTTTTTATTTCTTGCCTATACTATTGTAAATATTTTATTCACAAGCATATCTCAACAATATTATATGTAAACAATATTTTCCGAAATCGGCAGAACTTGGTTTGATAATTTTTTTTGGACATTATATAATTTATTGGAGATAACGTATACTTTTGGACATCATGTTTTTGACATTATGTTTTCGACATTATGCTTTGAACATAACCGTACCCATTGGAAAAAGGAACGGGGGAGGGGAAGTAAGGGGGATCTCTGTATTTTTTGAAAGAGTTCTCCAATTCACGAATCAAAAAAAAAATGTGGTGATTTTAAAAAGACGCGAGTTCATCGGCGCTTTATTAATTTCACGAGATACCTTTCAAAATAATTTCGTACTCCATCAGTATCAGTTTTATGCAAAAGCAAACTTTCGTAATGCATCGAAAAACTCATTTTCATAATCCAGCACAAAACACGAGTGCAAGCATTGGATCGAGTTACTTTGGGAGATTGCAACAAATCCATATGATGATGTAAAATATCACTCAAAACTGCTCGCTGAAATTGGCAACTTTCTTTGACGTACAGCAGTAAAGTTTGAATAAAAATCTAAAACTTTTAAACAAGTTTCTAGTAATTTTTGCTTTTTTTCGTTTTTTTTTTTAGTATTTATACCATTTAAAATATTTTCTAGCATTTTTGTGGATTTCTTTACAGATTTTTGCACAGAATGCAAGGATTTTTTAATTTTAGAGAACATTATATCTACTTAGTTTTTGACTATAAGTACGTTTGTAGTATTTATTAAATTGTTTAAAGTTGTTGAGTATTCACATAGATTCTGAGTATTTTGGTAGTTTGCTTTTTATAGATTTTTAAAGCACGATGCACTAGAATTTACATTTCGATCGATTTTCAGTAGTTTCATAAATTTATGTAAAAATTTCATTTTTATAGATTTTTTACGTTAAATAAATTTCTTGTAATTTTTGAGCATAAATAATATTTTGTCTCATTTTCTACGATTTTAGAAAATCTCTAATTTTATTACCGATTGCTATATTATACACTTTTTCAAATCTATTCATGTTTTTATATATTCATTTCACTCATTTTTTTCCATAATTTTTATTTTAATTATTTTTCATTATTACGTGTTTGATTTTTACATTCAACATTTTATACTAATTTTGGGTAGTGTTTCAACGAATTACACATATGTATTTTTAAATTTGAAAAATAATTTTGATGATTAAATTTCAAGCTGAACAACCAGAAAAATAATATCTTGCAATTACGAGCCTGGAGAACGCGAAGTAAAATTGTGTTTCACGTGTAAAGAAACATCCGAGAAGGAAACATTAAAAGCATAATTGATAAGTTTTTTCTGCGAGGGAAATTAAATTACGAGAGGCTTGTTTTATGGCTTTTCATTATGAAGAAAACTTACTGGGAAAGACGAAAAGAAGGGAAGACGAATGTTTCTTTACAAGACACTCGACGCACTCGAACGTGGAAACGTATAACCCGGCGCACTTTTTTTTACGACTCGCAATTTTAAAAGCCACGGCCCTTGAAATTGCGGAGAAATTTGAATAACTTTAGCGCGGCACAACAATTGTAAATTTATGCGAGGGAAAAAAGATATCGTTTGTCCCGCGTCGCGCGTTTTTGAATTTTCATGGGAAAAAGTATTTGTAATTCATCACCCACTTGATATGAAACGCACCTGTGGTACTTTCGTTTGCCATGGAAATTCGAGGTGGTACGGAAACTATACTAGAGTTTTTCAGCTTCCCGTGGCGAAAACTTGGTTTATTTTACACGAGTTCGGTGAAACGGGATGAAATTTAAAGTGTCGTTTCGTCGATTCAGCGACTTTCTCGTGACACAGCAGTCAAAGTGAGTTGTCTGGGAATTTTCCCGAAACCCAGTTGCAAAAGTCACGTCAATTTTTTGGATTTTGTTATGTATAGTATTAAATAATATCAAAATATAGATTATGAGAATTGTGAAATTATTTTAAGTAATACTTGGAAAAAATGATTTGGAAATGAAAATTGAAAAAACTTTCGGAAAAAATGTGGACGTTGAAAATTCGTAATATTAAAATCTTGATTTCAGAAATTATGATATTCTTTCAAAAATTCAGAAAAAATGGGAAAAAAATGGAGAAAAGTTCATAAATGTAGATGATGACAATTCATAACATCAAAATTTATACTTCAAGAATTGTGAAAGTATTTCAAAAACTTGGAAATAGTGGTTTGAAAATGAACATCGAAAAAAAATTTGAAAAAAAAAAAAAAAAAAAAGGTGAATTATTCATAAATATAAACGTTAAGAATTCATAACATCAAAATTTGAATCAAAATCAAGAATTATGAAATTCTTTCCAAAATGTAGAAAAAAATGGAGAAAACTTCATAAATGTAGAGATGAGAGTTCATAACAACAAAATTTATATTTCAAGAATTGTAAAAGTATTTAAAAAACTTGGAAATAGTTTAGAAATGAATATCGAAAAAAAGTTTGTCAAAAAATGTTGAATTATTCATAAATGTGGACGTTGAGAATTCATAATATCAAAATTTCGATTTCAAGAATTACGAAATTATTACCAACATTTGTAAAAAAATGGAGAAAAGTTCATAAGTGAAGATCATGAGAATTTTTAATATCAAAATTTAGATTTCAAGAATTAGCAAAAAATAATTTGGAAATGAATATGGACAAAAATTTTTTTTCAATGAAGAACTATTCATAAATGTGGACGTTGAGAATTCGTTATATCGAAATTCAGATTCCAAGAATTGTGAAATTATTTTTATTTCCGATTAGTTAAGATTATTTTATGAAATAAGAAAAAATTACCTAAAATATTACTAGATTGGAAGAAAAAGACAAAGTTGTAATGGAGTATCAAATTTTGCCAAAATATTCTAAATACCTTAAATTTTTTAATTTCTGAATTTTAGTGATCATTGAAGATCATGAATGATATTCATAAAAATGAGTGAATTTTTGATGTATTGAAATTCTTGCAATTTCCGAAGTTTTAAAATTTCTGACAATTTTTCAAATATCCCGAACACTGTTAAAAATGTCATTAATTTCAATTAACATTCATGTATGGTATTTACATTAAAAATGATAAACACGTGTATTAAAGTCAGAATAATTAACTAATCTATTAATTTCCAATAACGCATATTAAAATCTGTCAGTAGTATATCAACATTAATAGACTTGTAAATTGTATATTGCATATTATTTATCGCATATTGTATATTGTATATTGTAAAAAAAATTCAATTAGCTAGTCAATTAAAAATCACGAGAGTTTATTAATCTTTATCAACTTTGTATATTGGTTTTCAAATGTGTTCATGTAAAAAACTTCCAAGAAAAGTTTATTAAAATTAATACAGCAATTTCTAACAGTGTATCAATTACACTTCTACAATTACGAAAATTTCTTAAAAATTTGAGTTTTTCAAAATATAGTGAATTTTCAGAATGTCAGTTTTTTTGGTAATTTGAAAATTATAATAATCTATGAGGTTCCTAGAGTAAGAAAAATTCATGAAATAACGATGGAATAACAAAATTGGCTAAAATGTTCCAAATAACGTATATTTTCCAATGTCCAAATTATTCAAATATTAACATATGCAATATATGATTTTTCTACATTTTTCCTATTTTGTTCGAATTTGGCTCATCAATTACACTTTTACAATTTCGAAAATCACTAGAATATTTAAATTTGACAAAATTTAGTGAATATCTATATGGCAATTTTTCACACTTGATGATTCGAACCGAAAGAGACAATAATTTTCATGGCATTCCCTCGATATTCCCCATATCGCTATGTTAAATAGAGCGCTTTTTACGATCTCGAAGGAAGGAAAAGGTTGCCCGCGAAGTTTGAAAAGTAAGTTCTATTTCTGCTCTCGAAGCGCCGCATAAACTCGCGAACGGTCTAACATAAAACGAGAACATTGTTGAAAAATGACGCGACTCCTCGCCCTGTAGATCATAATACTTGATGCTTATTTGGCAAAGGATCTTTTTCGCCGTGGCAGAGTAACTTTTGCTGGCTCTAAAGGTCTTTTATCCATCCCCCGATCCAATGACCGAGATGAGGCATCGCGGCAAGAGGAGCAATATTTGCCCTTTCTTCGCTCTTATCAAAGCCTTTTATCCACTCTTCCCTGGCGCTATTTCTTATTTCCCCGAGCGAACTTAAAAAGCTTAGCCCGATTATCATAAGGCGATCTCTCCTGGAATGACACGTCCAATACTTTTTTCCTTACTCCTGATCGGATTTTCTTTTTTTTTAGAACCTCTCCGACTTTGTTCCTTGAAGAAACCTCGAGACGCATGTCGATGCTTTTCAGGATATACCTCGAGCCTTTCTTATCTTCTGTGTTTTACTCACAATATTTTACCTTCATCAACAATTCTTTTCTTTTTTAATGTTACCTGTATTATTTGAAAAAAAGGAAAAGTTGATTGTCGAATTGAAGATGTTTTTTTTAAATTGAGGTGAGAAAAAGCAAGTGTAACTCACGGAATTGCGAACACTGTAGAGGAGCTCCTCGTCTTTCCACCACTTAATCTGGGCCGAGGGCTGAGAACCGGAGGTTTCGCAGACCAGGTCGTACTTTTTGCCGGCCGACAAAGGGTTATTAGCACCGAGGATGTTAACCACAAGTGGACTCACTGAAAAATGCAAGCGACATGGCGCGTAAGTGTCCGTGATAGAAACGTGCCTGGGCTTACATAAAAGCGACGTTGACAAATTCCCTCTCGCTCGGCGGCGATGCATCATCATCATCATCTCGCCCCTCGCGCGCGAAATCGAATTAGACAAAAATGTCTCACGGCCTTTCGTCGAAGCGTCAGACCTCGTTCGCGACTTGGCCCCCTAAATTATTTACGCAGCTTAAAAGCTCTTCAACCAACGCCCCAAATCGTTCCCCGATTTCTTGGCTTTTCACGTCTTCAAAATCAGCTCAATTTTAATGGCTCCGAGAGCGACTTTTTTACGCTCCAACGTTTCCTCAATCAAACCCGATTAATCATGCGAACGGAGGCTTTTAAAAAATGGCGAATTATTTATTATTGTGGACGTTGAGGATTTGGAATAATAAATATGGGTTTAGAGAAGTAAGAAATTATTTTAGCAACTTGGAAAAAAAGGAAGAATCATGAATAAATTTGGAGGTTGAGAATTCATAGTATCAAAATTTGGATTATAAGAACTAGGGAAAAATTAAGGAAAAAATTACTTGGAAAAAAATTTGAAACGAAAAAGAGAATAATTCATAAATATGGAGATTGAGAGTTAATAGTAAAAAATTTGGGTTTTAAGAATTGGGGAAAAATTATTTGGAAATTGCTTGGAAAAAAAATTTGAAAAAAAAGATCAATTCAT
The DNA here is from genome assembly GCA_030522825.1 of Platygaster orseoliae. Lineage (NCBI taxonomy): Eukaryota > Metazoa > Arthropoda > Insecta > Hymenoptera > Platygastridae > Platygaster > Platygaster orseoliae. The sequence goes on from JAPYZL010105651.1 coordinate 13,427, forward strand.
AAATGTGGACGTGGTGAATTCATAATATCAAAATTTGGATTTCCAGAATTGAGAAAAAAAATTTTGAAATGAAAAATAATTTTTAAATTTAAACCTAAAGAATTCATGATATAAAAATTTGGAGCTCCAGAATTTGGAAAAAAATTTTTTTTTAATTGAAGAAAAATTTATGAATTGGAACGTTGAGACTTTATAATATTTGGATTTCAAGAATTGGGAGAAAGTTATTTGGAAAGGAATAAAAAAAAAAAAAAAAAAAAAGGAGAAATCATATAAAAATTTTAATTTCAAGAAGTATCGAACTATTTCAACAAATTAGAAAAAAAATTTAAAATAAGGAAGAATGATTAATAAATGTGGACGTTGAGAATACATAATATCGAAATTTGAGTCTCAAAAATAAGGAAATTATTTTAAGAAATCAAGAAAAATGATTTAGTAATAATTTTGGGATAAAAGTTTGAAAAAAATTAAGAGTAATTTATAAATGTGGACGTTGGGAATTCATAGTATAAAAATTTGGATTTCCAGAATTAGGAAAAAAATTTGTCTAAATGAAGAATAATTTATAAATTTTAACGTTGAGAATACATAATATCAAAATTAAGTTTTTAAAACCCTGTGATCATTGAGAAAAAAAGTAGAATTCACGAAAATTTTGAATATCTATAGAAAACTTTGAAATTTAGAGCTTAAAAATTTAGACTGAAATTCATAAATATTCCAAACAGTATTTCGAATCATGAACAAATTAAAGAAATGTGAAAAGTATTAGAATCCTATAAAAAAACTGTATTTTTAAAAATCTAAACAAATACGTATAATCTTTGAACTTGAAATTCTAGACCATCGAATTCTAAAAAAAACGTGTATACAAATCTATATAAATACAATAAAACGCTACAAAACTTTGTAAAAACTTTAAAAAGTAGGAAAATATAAAAAAATCGTGTAAATATTTAAAATCTACGTAAATCAAACATTCCCAAAAATTTTCAAAAATATTGGAATGAACGATTAGACTGATAAAAAAAATTACACAAAATGAAGATTGATAAAAAAAAGTTATTGAAATCCTACTTAAATTACAACCGTAGAAATCTATGCAGCAATTTACGAATGAATTCAAAATCCATAAAAATACCGAAAAATTCTAAAAAGTGTATGAATAACGTAAAACCCATAAATTTCATAAATTTCCTGAATTACTAACAAAATATATTCTTTTTCGAGTTTCATAATTTTCAATCTTTGGATATCTAGTTTCAACAATAAAATTAGATTTGATTCTTCTATATTTCCGTCGCGTGAACTGAATAACAATAATTCAAATCCAAAGCAATGAATTGAAAAACTCACATAAAAGTCCCTTAAAATTCACCAACACAAAGGTGACTGAAAAATGACAGTATTTGAAAGAAATATCTGGCAGTGTAAGGGCGAATTTCCATTACAAAGACGAACCTCTGCCTTTGCTAGGGCTTATTCGAGACGCATTTTCTCCCGGAATTTTTTTCCATTAAGCAAGGATTCATTCTTCTGGGTCGCGGACCTATGTGAATGATAACAGATTTCGCTAATGCCACGGCAATCGCGCCCCGAGTAAAAATCGACTCTCGTTGTCAACTCAGCGTGAAACGCGTTCACTTCATTTTCATCAATCCGAGACTTGGAACAATTGGCAAATTTCGTCGAGAAAAGAAAGCCCAAGAAAATGAAGCGATAAAACGCAGAGAAAGACGACTTTTTTATCGCGGAGAATACCATTTCCGGGTGAAATTTCTTATTGTTTACTTGTAATTTGGGATGAAATTTGATTGGGTGAACGGGTACGGTAATGTCCAAAAAATGTTATAACACCAAATTCTATCAATTTTGGGAAATATTGTTTATAATATTGTTTACAAATAGTAGTTCTAGAAAATAATCGTAATTTTTAAAAATTTAGGAAATTTTTATATACATATTCATTGTATGAAATTCAATTGTAATAAAAAATTTTTTGCGAATATTATGCACGAATCCGTACAAGACACAGAGAGTTCGTTCAAAAATAAAGTCAACTCTCGCCAAGTAAAGAAATTTCATTTAGCGAAATAAAATGACGATCGATGTTTTAAGAAAAGACAGTGGGTCTTTTCTTAAAACGACGACGCATCTCATCCAATTTCCTCTAGTCTCGAAAGCCTCCGAAGAAAATACTCGAGGCAAAGTGCTCGCATTTCGCACGTCCGACACGCACGTGGGCAAATTGTGTTTGGGAATAGACCGACGTCACCGTACTACTACCATGGGGGGCCGGAAAGAGGGGGGTTGGGGGGTTGGGGGGGAGAACGAAATTAAATTTCGCCTTACTCGCAGGCGTTTCAGGCGGAAACTAGCGGCGGGCCCATAATTAAAACAGCCCCGAAACACGCTGGGAAATTGAAAGGTACGTGATTCGCGTGGCCCTCGGATTCATCAGTCGATATTTACTTTGGCGATATTCTTTGGGGCGGATAAAAATGCGCCTCGCGTCGCGGCAAAGTTATTTCGCCCGATGAAGGTCGATAAGAGAGTCGCATTTTGTGCGATTGATTGGACGCGAACAATTCCGAGCAGAAACTTCGGGGTGGGAGGGAATTTTGTCGTTTCGAGCGATTCTTACTTTGATTACGGAGAAAAAGTGGGATTGTTAGAACTCGATGTGATCGGAGAATATATAGTCAGTCACAACCAGCGCAGAAGAAATCACTTTTTTATCGAGGAAATCATTTTTTTATGTCGAGAAATACGTAGTGTTTATCCTACAAATTAATAACGCCCAGTGAAAAATGGAAAAACGAATGAAAATTCGAATTGATCATTTTTTTATTTTTTTACATTTATTTTAAATTTTTTTATTATACGCTTCTTTTAAACGCTTTGTTTATTATTTAATTTATTTTCATTTATTTTTTCGCTATTTTTTATATCTTATTTATTTTTATTCATTTTATTGTATATTTTACTTTTATTTATTTATTTGTACTTATTTACTTAATTCATATATTTTCTATAACGTATTCGACTTATTTGACTTATTTTTTTCACTTTTTATTTATTTTTTCGCTATTTTTATTTATTTTTCCATACGCTTCTTTCATTTATTTTACATGATTTGGGGTTTGTTCGCGTGTAAATAAATAAATATTTTAATGGTTTTTCATTAATAATTTTTCCTGCATTTCTTATAACATGTAAATTTAATAATCTTTATCAGACCTTAGATAACTTTTTAAAATGAAATTCACTAACGGTTCAACAATGATAAAAGATTTGTTTAGTTCGTGTATTAAAATATTTTGACTATATATGACGATAAATAAATAATAGAGCATTTCTCGGTTTTTCTCAAATATTCACGTTAGGATTTTTTTGTAGATTATTAGACTTTCTTTTTTTTTTTATTTTAAATGATTTGGGGTTTTTTTCGTCTAAATAAATAAATAATTTGGTAGTTTTTCGTGAATAATTTTTTCTGCCTTGCTCATAACATTTTAATTTCAAAATCTTTTTCAGAATTTCGATTCACATAGTTTCATGTTTTAATCATGTATTATAATAATTTTTATTATAAGTACAAAGAATTTCGTAAAAAGGTTCCACTTACAAAATTCAAGAAAAAAATTATGGAACTGAATGTTGTATTTTGTTACATTGGATTCAATAATTTCATATATTTTTCTAATAGACCGAATCCATTATTTGTTTTTTATCAAAAGTCTAATTTTTGACCCATAATTTTAAATGTATTAAAAATTTCAAAATTAAGTAAAGATTTGAAAAATTCAAGTAACATAATTACTCAGAAAAAATTATTCTGCAAAAATTTGACAGTGCAATTAAAAAAAACAACTTACATTACATTATTCGAAGAAAAAAATATTTTTCTGAACTTGTTTTTCCAATTTAATCTGACAAATGAAATACTTGAACATTGGCTGGTTTCTTCGTTATCAAGATTTCCACCCCGAGAAATTTCCCTTTTGACTGCAGCCAGGAATAAAATCTGTAATGTAACAAGATTACTTCGTCTGCGAACATATTGATCTCTGGAAAAAGCTTCTCTGGAAAAGTTGATTTTCAGATTTGACAAGAATCTCATGAATTGCGATTTATGTTGTTTTCCTTGCGATCAGCTGCCTTTTTGTCAACCCATATTTTCAAGCTTACCACTACTTTGACTTGAACAATATCGAGAGAAACCAGTTATTGTTAAAAAAATTCTGTGGATTCAAATTGTGAATTGGATTCAAAAATGTAAATGAATTTCCCGAGAAACGCGAAATTCAGCAACTTACATATTCACTGTAAATAAACGTTTCTCTCAGTGTACATCAAATTTTGCAACCAACTGTGGTTAAACTAAAAGAAATCAACAAACTCGGCACACAGCGTTTCGTATTACAAGTGTTTCAACTTTGACGAGTGCCCTTGCCTGGAAATTTGCCCCCGAATCACAAGCTTCGTATTTTTCTTATCATCTCCGCAAAGTTTGAGTTAACTGAGAAATCACGCCGGATTTCATCCCAGCTTTTGTTGCCGAAACAAGTTCTCATTGTTTCCAACTTAACTACACAAAAACGCCTGCTACACTTAAAAAACCCCCAATCCACAATCGATAAAATCTTTTGGAATGCCTGGAGTGTCGAAATGAAGTATCAGTATCGGATTTAAACTCTCATTAAAAACTTGAGTGATTTTTCGAGTTGGATTTTTCATTACATTTTCAACCATTTTCATTCATTTTCTTATTCATTATTATTATTTTCGTTCTTTTTTACTCATTTTCTTATTCATCATTATTGTTTTCATTCATTTTTTCAACTTATTCCATTTTCACATTCAACAATGATTTATTTTACATTAATTTCAACAAGTATTTCTGCATAAACCTCGATGTAAAACGTTTTTAAATAAATCCGCGTAATTTAAAATTCTACGTTTCGTTACCAAGCAAATAAAAATCAATACAAGAGCGTGAATTTCGTTTGTTTAGCCGTAAAATCAAAGAGATTCGCCACGTTCTTTGGGTTGGCAACGGTGAATTAAAATGCCCCGCGAGGCGTCTCATAACGTGCCGCGAACTTTTTTGCTGATGCGATTTTCCTGCGGGACCATACGTGGAGTAACCGCATTTTCGTGCAGACGTTCCACGTCCCTTGAGCTCGGCCACTCGTCCGGCCCGCATGATTTACATGCTCCGCGGAGTGGTCATTCTTTCTTTGAACTCTCTCCCATGGCAACTGCATTCTGGCCTTCATTATGCGTTTCGCTAACCACGTACGAGACCGATTTTTTCCCGGATTTCGGAATTTACTTTTAAAAACCCCGAGGAAATATCATTAAGCACTTTATCAGAAGAAAAAACTCGAATTTCATTCCCAATTTCCATTGTGATACATTCAGTGATATTTCATCTTCAAATGGTTTGAAAAGTCGCTCAAACTTCAACAAACCGTCGCAAGTTTCAAACGAGTTTTTCATATTCATTGTGCACGTTTTTCAAGGTGATGGAGATAAAGATTGCAATTCATAGTGTAGTGTTTGAGCTTACACTTTTTCTGGATCCCTCATAAAACAGGGAATCTTTCTCACGGGATTCACTAACTTTGGGTTACCTTCGCATAAAAAGCCTGGACTTGAGCCGTCGTTCCACTCTATGAAGCACCATTGTATTATAGGTTTAACATCCAGTTTTACACTATCAAGTTATGGAGTCAGTTGAAAGTTAGTGTACGTCTTAAAACTTGGATTCCATGGAAAAATGAGTATGAAGCATATTGTTGGAAATCCAGAAAAAACGAGCTTGAAAGTCGTTATTTAAGTTTTGGAAAAGAGGCAGCTTTTTCCAAATATTGTTAAAAATAAGTGCACGAGTTTTTTTGGCTTTGAAGATTTTTGTTGAAAACCAAATTCATTGTTATGGATCATGAATAAAAAGATAATAATTGCGATGATGAACACATCAATAAGATGATATATTGAAAAATTCCGAGTAAATATTATTATTCAGTGAATATTAATTGGCATTGATTTATGTGGAAAGTACTGAAATAATGAACAAATAATCAATCATACTTGCATTTTTGAGGCTATGGTGTTCCCAAAAAACATCTACAACTCGAAAAAATTTTCATTTTGTCATTATTTTTAATTTCTTCATTCTTGAAAAAATTCTCGTAACAAAGGTTAAGATGTCAAATTGAGTTTTTCAATAGTTTAAATGTCATAATTTAAGTTTCTAGATTTTTTATAAAAAAAAACTATTATTATATTCTAGTGTCTTTTTTAAATTTCTGAAATTGACCTCACGTTTGTACTGTAACAAATGGAAAATTCCATACATGAAAGTATTGAAATATCATGTGTACTTAAGTGATTAATGTAATTCAATTAGTAGCGATTGTATATTTTTTCCAATCATTTCCAATAATGGAATAAAATTAAGTGTTTGCAGTACAGGTTTTGCTAATAACGAATCGCGTATTGTTGCTCGAGGGCTATTAGCTTATTAATTTCAGAAAATTGGAAATATAGATAAATAATTTTGATCCACTTTTCAGTTACAATTCCTCTTCTGTTTACGTATAAAAACGAAATTGGAATACTGCAGCTTCCTGATTCTCCGTTATTTGCAAGGCAAACAATATAAAGATCTTTTCATAAAACATGGAAAATTAATGATTTGTATTAACAAACAGTTTATCAATTTACTGGAAATTCTCGAAGCTGATTCGAAGCATAATGAAGTATTGAAAATTCTTTGAAAATCTCTGGATTGAATGTAGTTTTGTTTTGATTTTGTTTATCCCACGAACATGATAATGTAAGATTTTTTATTATTCACAGAAATTTTCAAATTTAGAAAAGTTTACTTGTAACATTCATTGAGATTATCAAAAATTACTTTTCTGCATCATTGCACACATTGTACATTCAGTGAATTGCACTAAAATTAATTATTATCAACCAAATTATTTATTTGGTTCACTGAAATAATTGGTCAGTGTAGACAAACAAAATCTTTTTGATTGTAAAATATTTTTAGTACGGACAAAGAAAGTCAAATTAGCAAAAAAGTAATTTTATTCGACTGAAACAAATTTGTGAAAATTCTGAGTGTTTGATGCAGTTTTTGTAGTTTTACAGAATCTTCGAAATTGATGATAATCTACTAAAGTTGTTAGCATCTTCGAAAATACAAAAATTTTGTAGAATTTCTTTGACACATTGACAATCTTTAGGACTTGAGATTTTTAAAAATTTGTATAAAAAATATGCATTTCTAGACATGATACATTTTTGTTGAAATTTCTAAAATCATCAACGATCTTGGTACAGGATAAAAAATATTTCGAACCTTAACACTGTACACTCTAAAAAACCTAAAACTTTTTCAGATTCTTTGAAAATCTTGGTAATAATCAAATTTTTTCATATTTTCAGAAATTAAAAAAATTACATTCCAAAATTAAATAATTTTTAAGAAGACAAAGAAAACCAAGATTTAAAAAACAGTTTTCGAACTATAAATACGAAATAACTTCCCTGTCTAATTCATTGATTTCAACCTATTGGATACATATTTTAGGATGCACAAAGTACTATTTAATGAAAAGAGGAAATTTAGATTGTCTTTTAAACCATCATTACTATGAAATTTCCGATAAAACGTTATTTTTTATTGCTGAGAATTCCAAACACTACTGCACAATCAACAACACACATCAAGAATCTTGAAATAAGACTATAAATTAAATAAAGTAAATATTGTCCGAGCGTTAAGTTAATGGAAAAAGGTTGTAGAAAGAAGCCTCGAATCAACATGAAAGAACCGCACGGAAAGTTGGATTAAATTACAAAACCCGCGGCGGCTCTTTCCGTTTCGCCCCTCGCGATCCACATTAAAACGAGCAAGTTTCGAGAGATGCTCTATTTAAGCGCGCGTTGAGCAACAAAGCCGAAAGCGTCACGGCGACGAGACGTCTTTAAACAAACGCCCGTTATGATGGATCGCGCAAAAGGAGTAATGAGTTTCGGAGGATATTACTTGTTGATCGCATTATCGTAGCCACTTACGCTCTCGGCGCAAGAAGCTTTCCCGCTTTGTCCCATTATTTTGATATTCATCTTGTAACTTGGGGATTCCCAGTTTCGTACTTTTAACCGCACTCTCGCAAACAGTATAGCTGTAATAACCAGAAAAAAAGGCTTGGTGTCGATTGTGCACAAGTTTATGGTGCACATTTTGTTGTGCACACATTTATTGTGCACAAATTTATGGTGCACACGTTTATTGTGCACAAGTTTATGGTGCACACGTTAATTTTTTATCCAAGTGTAATTTATTATTTACGTAAGAAGCTTCCCCGCTCTGTCCCATTATTTTGATATTCATCTGGTAACTTGGGGATTCCCAGTTTCGTACTTTTAACCGCACTCTCGCAAACAGCATGGCTCTCACAGCCAGAAAAAAATGCCTCCAACACCTTCTGAAATTTCCGAAAAAATCATGGCCGATTGTGTCAACGCAACAGAAATTGGCAAGAACGAAATATCCCGAACCACGAATTCCACGTTGGCCGTTTATTCCATTCGGTCACCATCTGCTTTTCCGTTTCAATTTTCTCGTATGGTCTATAAGTCGACACTCGGGCATTTTCCATTGCAGATAACGGTTACGTCTCCAAACTGCTTATTAAATGTTCTCCGAGCGAAACTTTTTCCTCCGCCTCATACGACTCTTTTGTTTACTTTCGTATACGTACAATTTTCGCGAAATTGCCGATCGAGATCGGAAAATGCTCGCCGAATTCGCAAGCTGGAAATTAGTCGGGGAAGGCAATTAGTTGGAAAGTTATAATTCATTCATCATCGAACCGCACGACAGCGCTCGCATCGTCTGACGCGTCCTCTGCATATATATTGTAGAGCACGCACGCAGCGTGATGACAAATAAATTACAACTTGGCTCTAATTGCCTTCAGACATTTATTAAATATTCATAAATCCGGGGTGTCAAACATGCTTGGTAGTTATGGAATTTGTGACGTAAAATATTATGGATGTCAGCGCCTGTTAATCGCCGCCCGCGATATTTTTCGTGTGCATTAGTGTTAATTGGAATACGCGAAGCTGCGTGAATTCGTTTGCCCTGATTTTTATTTAGTTACGACATTATCATTATTTTACTTTGACGTATTAAATTCGAGCAAGTGAATAAAAGCGCAGAAAAGTTATAAATTTTGATATCAAAGAAATCATTTATTCTATCTCATAGACAGAAATTACAAATTTCGATATTTTTTCGGTATTTCGAGTTTCAATATTCAAAATTCCAAAATGTGAATTTGTAGATCTGCATTTATTCCATTAAATTTATTTTATTTCAGTTTTGTTTCATTAAATTTGTGTGTGATGAACTTTTCAATTATATTCTCCATCACGAGATCAGTTAAAGTTAATAAATTACATATTGATTTAACTTTTTATTTACGAAAATTAAAAAAACGAATATATACAGTTTTCAATTTCGGGGATTGACGGAAATTAATTCTGAATGATGTAATAAAATATTTGCACATTTCACTAATCGCACGTTAATTTATGTGTTTCCTATATTTTTAAGTTGGGATTTTCCGTGCTCAAATAGGAATTGAATATAAAAAAAATCAAATAAATTTCAGTAAGTATATTTTTGTCGATTTGAATTTCAGTAAATATGTCTATAACTATTCAACTCAATTTGGAGAAAGAATATCTATTTTCAGATTTATTTTTAGATAAAAAGAAAGTAATTTAAAATACGTAATAAACATTTAGGGAAAGTAAATAAAAATAAATATTTTAATTACATTGCATTTGTATGAAATGTACTTTTTAATTAAATTCTCTATCTCAAGGAAAATTTAAGTTTATGAATTGCATATTATTTTAACTTTGTGTTCACGAAAATAAAAAAATTGTATATGTCCAGTCTTAGATTTTTGCAATTCACAGACATTATTTTCAAGTAATGAAATAACTAAATTGCAAATTTTACTATTTTTGATAACAATGTTAATGAAGATAAGGTTTGAAATTTACACTCATTTCCAAAAAGGAGCCAAAAAAAATTTCCAAGTCCAAAATCTGAATGTAAAATATATATCATACGTAATTGCACGTACATTTATGTGTTTTCTGAATTTTTAGTTCGGAATTTTTGTCAGTACTCATACAGAAACTAAATATAAAAACATTAAAATACATTGCAATTAATATGCCTAAAAATGTTCAACTTAAATTCAAAAAGAATTGGTACTTCTAGTTGAAACTTTATTCAACCAATAATCTCTCCATATTCAAAAACAGCGAAAAAGTGACCATTTGCAATTAAAACTCTACATAAAAGTAACCAAAAAAAACAAAAAAAACCCGTTTCGCGTCGAAACGTCCAATAAAAAGTTTCCCTTTGTTCCCGAAGAAACAATTCCCAAACAATAATTTTTAATTTAAAGTCAAGCTGCGTTTAATCAAATACAGAAATACTCGTAATAACTCTCAGCGGCAAATTGTATAAATAAAAGCAACGCGGGAAAACATTCCAGTTGCAAAGTAAAATGGAATTTTTTTAAATACGATTTCTCCTTACTCGGTTTCAACCAGCTCCTTGATTTCAACGCTACCTCTTTTCCTCCCACTCTCTCTACACCCCTATTTTTCCACTTTTTCTCCTCTCCCATTTTACAGCATAATCCCACTCGTGTAATCCAATTTTTCTATGCTTTACCTCCACAAAAGAAATGGACGTAACATCGCGAAATAAAAAGGGGGAAAAAATGTTGTCCCAAATCCGATGAAAATCCCGCGAAAGAAATTCGAAATTGATTCAGTTTTCCGTGATGGCGGTTTTATTAGCGTTCAAAAAGTTAATCCCGGTCGGAAATCCACGTGGACAAAATCCATTTGACGGGGAAAAGTTTGGTGAAACGCGTTGGTCCCCGTGCGAGGGAGGCGGCCGGTTGGCATAATGAATGCGGGATGACTCGTAGCAAAAGTTGGGGCGATCGGGCTAACTTGGACGCGGAAAAGCGGGTGTCAATGTAATTACAACGGCGCAATCCGATGTTGCCCGCGTACCCAAGCGGCCTGTAATAAATGCCGTGCATTGAGGATTAATGAACGCGCTCATTACAGAATCCGGGCCGAGTTTGTCGCGGCGCCGGTGAAACCACCTCGCGCTCACTCTCTCAGCTCAAATTAGTCAAATTTTTACTACGTCAAATAGTAACACGTGTTGTCACTAACAAAATAGTCATATTTGGAGATTTGACTACGCAATTAGTAAGAATTCGACATCGAAATAGTTGAATTTTTCACCAATTCCAAATAGTCGTGCATTTTTACTATTTCATAGTAACGCTATTTTACTATTTTCTTCGTCAAAATTTTTTTACTAATCTAATAGTCGTTTTTGAC
>JAPYZL010105652.1:2080-17075 GCA_030522825.1 Platygaster orseoliae
TTTTACAAAAAAATACGTTCAAGTTTTTCAAATGTACATTTGCCCACTCACAAAGTTTCTGTGCCGTTAGAATTTCATTTTTGGTACCGCTTTGTAAACAGAATCGTCTCGCCGAACGTTTCAAAGTACACCTGATACCATCACACGCTTCTTTCCCGTGTGCTGTGGCGAAAAAGTGCCATTCACCTGCGCATCCAAAATCTGGGAAGTGCTGAGGATAGGTAAATGATATTCTTTTAATTTTTATATTGTTTAGGTGCTCGTCAGAAAAATATTTAATTTTATTAACGACTGCGAATATTTTTCTCAAAAATTCAACTACTTTTTTCTGATACATGTACACTGCTATGGAACCGTAATTGAGGCACTCCCAAATGCCAACGTAAGATAGCTGTTTAGTGACACCAGTTTTTTTCATTTTTGTAGTAAATAACGAATGGATGAATTGTTGTCTGGTTATTATTCCAGTGGAAAACTTGCACGGCTTCATGCACTACAAACGCAAAATTTTCCGAAAAATCTAAAATACCCACGAATTCGCCAGTTTCCAAGTTTTGTTTGGCTCTTTTAAAGTACTGAGACTGTTGTGTGGCGATAAAATCGTGATGCAGTAGTTTTTTTTTTTTCAGTTGACCAATTAATGTGGGTAAAAATTAAATATTTTTCTGACGGAGCACCTAAACAATATAAAAATAAAAAAAATATCATTTATCTATCCTCAGCACTTCCCAGATTTTGAGTGCGCAGGTGAATGGCACTTTTTCACCACAGCACATGGGAAAGGAGCGTGTGATGGTACCGGATGTACTTTAAAACGTTCGGCGAGACGATTCTGTTTACAAAGCGGTACCAAAAATGAAATTCTAACGGCACAGAAACTTGGTGGGTGGGCAAATGTACGTTTGAAAAACTTGAACGTATTTTTTTGTAAAAACGATGATTACGAAAGTGAACTTGACGTTTTGAATATGAGATTTGCAAAGGCCAAGACAATTAAAGGAACAGCATTACCCATCGACGATCACACCGTAGAAATAAAAACATTTTCTGATAGTGAAACGTTCCAAATGGTGAACTTGTAAAAAGTAACTACTACATTGCGATTAGCTAACAATTATTAGTTCAGTTCGTAAACATAGTACGCAATTTCAACCTTTATATATAATGCACAGCAATCTTCACGAATTGAGGCATAGCGAATGAAAATTGTTAATGAATGAAAAGTACACTGAGAATGTGTATCGTCATCATAACGATAATATCGTGCTATGAACGATATTATAAGCTTGTCATGAGAATCCAGCTGGATCGTGCCATCCACAATATTAGATTGCTACTGCCACGATATGATCGTCACAGTAACGAAATATTTCGCTACTGTAAGTATACGTATTCTTCGGGTAACAAAACATATTACTGACTTTTCAGTGTAATATGTTTTTGACATTCTTATACATAAATTTTTTATTAACCAAGCCAATGAAGAAACATACCCAGAACACTAGTAGAAATTGCGTTGTGCCCCATTGATCAGGTATACTTGATTACAGCGTCTTAAAAAATTCATAACTCACTTAATTACAGAGCGTACCCCATAATGTTGGTCTCAAAATTTGCGCAATACTTGGGGCTAGTTTTGGAAAAATTTTCAGAATATTTAAAAATGATTTTTTTTCAAAATCCCAATTTTTTTTAACACAATATTAATGTGCGTAAGTGTGATTTTTTTCAGAATTTTCGCTCGTTTCGTTGCCGAAATAATCGAAAACTAATAAAATCAAAATTTTTTGGTTTATGTGCTCTCAAATTTGGAAAAATGCATCAATCAAGCTGAAATTTTGGATTTTTTTATTATTTGTATGTGGCTATAAACCCTCAAAATTTGAAACAAATCGCAGACATCAAGTGTGAACTTCGGCCGATCTGACGTGGAACGCCCCACATACAGAAGCGTGAAGTAGTTTATCTACAAAATGAATTCCTCAATATTGAAACTATATACAGTAGCCTCTACGACACTTCCCGTTTTCGGGACTGTAGGAGAAGCAAACGGGATATGTGAGATAACTCCCACGCTCCCAATCAGCATAACTTATGGGCGGCGCGCGAATTCGAATGCGCATGAGCGCTGACTCCTGTATCGCGTTGCCGCAACGGCTGCGACTGTATATGTTGGTGTGAGGGCTGCTGTATTTAAAAAAACATGCACATTTTTTCATAAATTTCACTAGATAATTTAATTCTGCAATCGTAAATTGAAAGTCATGCCTTACTTTTATTGTATCTTAAAATAAAATAAATGTCGATAAAATATAAGAAATTATTTGAATTTCAAGGCACGCCTTATTTTTGTTGCATCTTAAAATGAGATTAGCTTGAATCATTTGTATTCCAGGTATATCCTCTTGATTTAAGATTTGTTTGCTTGAAAGTAAATTTGAACATGGACGAAATTCAAGATTATGATAGGTATTTGAATTTAAAGTCGTGCCATACTTTTATTGTATTTTAAAATAAGATTGAATTCAATTATTCTTGATTCAAAATATTTTTGTTGATTCAAGACTTGTTTGCTCGAAAATAAATTCTTTCGTTGACTAAATTTAAAATGATATTTAAGTTTCAAGCCATGCCTAATTTTTGTTACATCTCACAATAAGATTAACAGAAATTATTCTTGAATAAGAGATTCTCCTTGATTTAAGACTTCCTTGCCCAAAAATGAATTTGAACATAGACAAAATTAAAGATAAAATTAGAATTTTAAGTCGTACCTTATTTTTGTTGCATCTTTAAATCAGATTGACTGAAATTATTATGATTCAAGACATTCTTCTTGATGTAGAACTTGTTTATTTAAAAATAAATATATGAGTGGACTAAATTGAAGATGATATTTGAATTGAATCGTGAATTCGTAGACCTGGAAAACATAGATTCTGACATGTCTTAAATTTTGAATTAAAAACGTGTATTTAAAAAACTAATTAAGTTTTTTAATATTTTCTGGTAAAATCTAGATTGAAATCCTGAAAAACTTTTTTTTCAGGCGCTCTTTGGCCATCTTCTGACGAAAATAAGAAACCCTAACCGAGCAATCAACTTTTACAACGAAACTTTTGGTTGATGCAGTTTTATCATTATGTTTTTAGTTTATGTTTGGAAATTAAGGTAACAATAAACACGGGTCAATTACATATTTTTGCAAGGAACGAACGCACAAAGTCAAATCTTAAGGCAGTATTATGCGAATCGAATATTTTCTGAGTATTGTATATCAATGGATGAGACAAAAGCTTTGCTTCCAAGTGAAAAAAAATGAATTTTTTCCTATTGGTAAAGGTCGTTAAAAGTTTGCTGTTTCTACGGTATATTTTTATGGAAATAACTGTAAGATGGTTGTATTTAATGCTTTATATAATATACTGTTTATATTCTGTAATACACATGTTTTATCATTATTATTTTTGGTTTACCGTTACTTTGATGTTTGCAAATTAACCGCAAATGAATTATTCCTTTTATGAAAGAACGCATGTTTTGGAATTCAAAATTCAAAATCTCTTAATAAGAATTGAAATCCAAGGCCAAAAGTTTTGAAATTCTAATGGCCAAGTAAAATATTGCATTATGGATTTCATAATACTGATTATAAAAATGCATTACTCAGACATTCTCACCTGAGAAACTAGTTTCATGCATTCTTATTAGCTCCTTATAAATCACGGATGTTACACGCATTTTCGAATTATCAACGATTTGTTATTGAGAGATGTACGAGCAAACTATTACATAAATTGCACGCTTGTTTTGTCTCATCTCGATGACGTCAAAACACCGGACACAAAGTACGTTATTTTCTCTATAAATCATTTGGTTTGCATTCACTGAAAAAGTGAAAGGAATTTAAAATTCTTTAATGCTTGATCTTTACGTTAAAAAAGATTATTCGCTATTTCACTAAAATGAAAAATATATTCGAAACAATAACGGATTTTGGCTATTATATGAATTATGTTACTGAATTAAGGGAGTTTTTTTTTATTTTCGCGATCAACATTGATTTTAAATTATTATGACACATCTAATATTTATCTTATCAACATCTTGACGCGAACATCAATCGCTTGGCACTCGTACCGAAATGACATCGAGGACGAAATTAGTCGTTTGAACGGTCGCGAAGTGTCATCATTGATCTCGCGTTCTTCATAACTTTTAGTATTGAAGTTTTTTTTTGTTTTTTCTATTTTTTTTACTAGGAAGTTAAGGTATTTTGGTGTGGAAGGCGAAATTGGAGAGGCTATATTGAAAGTAATGAAATTTTTATTATACTTCATTTCTTGGAATCGTTAATTGTTTTTTATGTTTGTTTCTTTTATTATAAAAAACAAAGACTGAAAATTTATGCAAATAAATTAAATTGTCAGAAAAACTGGAGTGATAAAAATTTTAGATACGGAATTTCTAGAAAAAGAGTTAAAGGAATATAGTTCAAAGTTATTCATCATGGAATTCATAGTTTACTATAGAATTATCTTAAAATTCAAATTTTTCAGATTTTGAAAAAAATTACGAAAACTTAAGGAGAACATTCGAAGTAGTGCAAAATTTTAAATTTTATTAAGGACTTTTCGAATAATTAAATGAAAATATTTGAAAATTTAAAATTTGAAAATATCACAACGTAATGAAATTTAAAATTTTATCGTGGGAAGGTAGAGAAATTTTTCAAAATTTACATTGTTCCAAGTTAATTTTACAGAACCTTATAAATTTAGTAATAATTTTCATATTAAAATGAAAGAACATGTATTAGATTAGTAACAATTTTCTTACTTTTGATATAGTATAGTACATTGGAAAGAAAGTAACTTTTTCATATTTTGTTCAATACTCATAAGTGTTTTTCTATCATTTGTGTATGATTTTAAATTTTCAGAGGTTCTGTTTTTTTCACATTTTCCACGATCTGCAGAGTGATGTTAATTTTTACGAAAGTCATTTGTAAATTCAAGAGTTTTTTGCATTTACAAAAATTCAAAAAAGGTTTTTAAATATTCAAAATATCTATATGGGGTGGTTTTGGAGCAATATAATCATAAAAAATCGTTGCCGACCATTTTCCCGAATCCCTTTTCCCGAACGGTCATTTCCCCGAAAAACGTTTTCCCGAAAGGTCTTTTTTTCGAACAGCCATTTTCCCGAACAGAAAATTTTTCTATCAGCCTAATGTCTAGAAATGCCGTGGTTACGCATTTACAATTTTCAAATTTTAAAATTGTAATAAAAAATTTTAATTATTAAAATGAATTCCAAAATTGATTTAAAATCAATTTAAAATTAAATTTTAAATTCAAATTTTTAAATTATAAATTTTCACCACCACTCTTTTTATTGAAGACTCTTATGAAATTCATAAATGTGTACAATGGAAATAAAAGTGAAATTCCAACCGAAATTCGGAAAATAATACTTTCAGAAAAATAATTGACTTTTAGGGAAAAATACTTTCGAGAAAATAGCCATTCGAGAAATAATACAATTTTCCTTAATTGTAAAATCTTGAAAACGTGTTTGATTTATTTTTTAATGCTTTAAGTAATTTTTTATTTTTGTTTCATAAAGATTTTTTTTTCAAAATAAACGAAAAAAATTTTATGTGTAACAATAAATAAACAAATATTTATGTCATTGAATATTCCTGCAAATTTGTTATGTTTTTGTTGTCTAGTTTGAAAAAATGTATTCAAAATAATAAGGCTCAAAATATTTTTGAAATTTTTGTTTCGGAAACTTTAATTTTTTTTGCCCAATTCTAAATTTTCAAAATTACACCATTATTTCAAGACTTCATAATTATTTACATAAGTCTAATACCTTAATCAACGCTCGAAAATCAAAATTCTTATTCTAAAACCTTTGGAAAGAAAAGGAAAATGTCTAGATAAAAGAGTTTAACATTGAAAAATTTTAGGTCTTGAAATTTCGTATAATTTAGCAGAACTACAACAATAATGATTGCCACAGTCATGTCAAAAGTAATATTTACTGAAAACATGTCAATAGTTAGTATAAACATTTAAAAAGTTCGTATAGTTATATTAATCTTTAATGCAAACAAACTCACGTTAAGTATAACTATTCGCATGTTTAGTTGAATCAAATGCAACAAAATTGAAAAGATGACGTAACATTCAGTATAGTTCTACCATAAATATAGTTCTTGCACGATTTATTTATATGGTTGTGACAATAACATACAGTTTCTTCCAGCAATACATTCTACATGATTCTTGAAAATCAAATATAACTTGAAAGAATCTCAAGACCTTTACAAAAGTGTTATGAAATTTTGGAAAAAAATTGGAACCTTCCCAAACACCTTCAAAATAAGTTTTCTAATCGCTATTTCTCAAACAAAAACAGTATCAAGTTCTTCCATTTCTCCACGAAAATTTTTTAATATCCTTTCGAAAATCGTCATTTCTACCTCAGAAAACCCGCGGAAAAGCCGGAAAATCCGCGAGACTAGCCGAGGCAATTTTCCTGTGAAACCCACGGAATCAAGTGGCTTCGATTCACGCGCTTTGATAATCAGTCGCTCGTCGACCGCTCCGCTGGATAGACCTCGCATCGCGCGTGTTTTTTCTCGTAGGTGAACGAACCGAAATATTATTGCCCTCGCGATTAACAAGTGCAAAATTCAAAGTACCCCTCCCTCCCACCAACTTCTTTCTCCCCCCTCCCACTGAAAATTTCCTCGGAAAATACGAAATTCGTCGTCAGTAAGCAGGATTAAAATTGTTCCCGGGAAGCACGATGCCCTGATAACGCGTTTTCTTATCAGTTGACGAATTCGCTGTTTTTCGCATCGAGGAAAAATGTCAAGGGCGCACGATCGTATCGAATTTTCCCGAGATCAAAATTGTCAATCGCGTATGCGATTCGATTAGATAACGATCGAAAATGAGGCATGAAATTTTTTTCATTGGTTTAAACGAAGAAGATAAATTATGTTTTTGGGCAGATTTGGGTATTTTTTTCTCTGAATTTATTCACTTTTTGCGTTTTTGTTTTTTGTTCTAATTTTTAGAATGAGTTGAATCTGTATGATTTTGTCGAGAATTACGATTTTTTCGTAACCTATATCGAATTTGAAAGTCACTAAAAAAAACTTGGAATTTTTATTTTTTTAAAATTTATTTATTTATTTATATTTGGAATATTTTATTATTTAAGGTGAGTTTACGTCAAATTAACGTGGATATTTTTACATGTCACAGAAGGTTTTGTAAACAATTTATAGAAAGTGCTTAGTTGTAGTTTAATGAAAAATTCATTCTCATTTACTGTGTTTAGTTTGAATGAATCATATAAAAAACTGTTTATATAGGTTTTGTTTACTTGCCATACTTCGATAATAAAATATTCATGCATGTAAAATAAATGTCAGATTCGAATTTAGAATGACTTTTACATGCCCGAAAATAACCAAAAGTCTTTTTTAATTATTAATTAAATAAATAACGTAATTTTTTAAACTTTGAGAATTTTTTTTTACGGTGGGGCTGTAAAGTTATTGAATTTATTTATTTATGAATGTAAAAAAGCTGATTTGGAATATCGCAATTGAAAATTTTACAGTTTATCAAAATTATAGTTATTTCAAAGATTTTTTATCTTAAGTCAATGATAAAGTAATTTTCAAAAACTACAGTTTTTCTTGTTTGAAAAATATTTTTTGTTTTTCTGAGATATTCGAACAAACCTTTAAACAAGGATAAGTTTGTTTTCCCGATTTTCCTTACGGCTTAAATTGATTAAACTCGAATTTTTCCTTATCATTCGTTGAGAAATTATACTAACAATGTCATGAAAATAGTTTCTTTTACATCTAGTAGAATAATTTTTCTACTTACAGAATCCGTTTTTTTAATTATATGATAAAATATAATTTAATTTTCGATAAGTTCTCAAAATTCTCACTCTGCAACACTGAAAATATTATGTTTATTTGGCGTGCTGGGGATTTTCTATTACTTTCAAAACAAACTTGTTTCATTTCAGCTTATCATAGAAAACATCTTATTATCATGAACTAATTAAAAAGTCTTTTTTTTTACATATTTTTTTATTCCATTTACCTGAATCTGACTAATTTGCTTACGCCGGATTTCGCCGGTTCGATTCAGTTTTTTCTTTTAAAAAATAGTCGATTCTGAAAAGAACGCAGTCGATCCAAGTAAACTTAACACGTTCAATCCAGGAATAATCTCGGGAATAATCTTATTAAAACGTCATTTGTCTTTTCCCCTTCAAACAGGCCCGGCGGAACGTTTTGTCCATCCTTGTCTACGTCGCCTTTACGCGCGCATGGTAGACAAGGATAGACAAAACGTTCCGCCGGGCCTGCCTTCAAAAAAATCTCACTATCATTTTTTCTCCATCAAGAATCTCGTTTTTATTTCGCAAACCCTGAAAAACCGCTTTCCCGGGAAATTTTCAGGAGCGATTTCCCTGATCCCTTCTTTAATTCGCGAATTGTTGGACATTGTTAAAGTGATTCATCTTGTAGAATGAGATTTCCCCGATCGCGAAAAATGGAAAAAAGTGTAGAACATGTGTCTGCGTCGTGAAGCCGAAATTACGCAAGCTTTGGGATGCGTTGAGAAAAAAAGAGCGCGAAAGGTTATTTCTTCAGTGGTTCGCGAGGCGCGCCGGAGTTCGGTGCTTCCAACCGTTTCCGGGCCCACGCGGGTCCGCGGATTTGCTAAGAAACATGCAGCCGCAGAGGCGCGACAGCCAGCAGTATGGAATGGGATTTCAGAATACGTTGGTAAGTCGATTTTTAGAACTTTCGTTAATTATTTAGTTATTTTTTTGGGCATCATCAGATTATAAGAGTGCAGTGAAATTTTTCGAACGTTAATTCATTTTTTTAACCCAAGATTCTATCGATTTCGTGATGATCACATGATGAATTTTATTACATTAGAAATATTTTTCTAAAATATTTTTTATGAAAAATATCGCTTTTTACGAAGCGATGTTTTATTTGAAAAAAATCATTATAGATAAATTTATCATTTATTATGTTGTTACTATAATATTATCAATAAAATTTTGATTCTGAGAAATGATGAATTTTGATGTTTGTTAAATTCCAAACGTTTGAAAATAACTGTGAACAGAATAAAAGTAGTCTTGAATTCTAATCTTTAGTGTTATACATAATAATTGATATTTTACAAATATTATTCAATGTTACTAATTATTATTTATTTTAATCTTGGGTGTAAATGAAATTAAAGTTTTTTTCTGTCTTCGTTTATTTCTTGAACGTTTGGAACTTCATTAGGTACTTCGAATTTTATGACGCAAAAGAGTCATGGATTCGAATTCGATCGATGAGTATTTTTCGCATTTCTGAAAGTTCTAGTTTATTGATTTATACAAGAGATTATTTCGTGACTTTACCAACAAAAACGAATTTTTTCCTTTGCGTTTTCGAAAGCTCGAAGAATTTTCTAGAAACCAGAAAAAAAGCTGGGTTAAAAAAAATGGTTTCATTACATCAGAGAAACTTGTTTTCGAATGAATGCTTTACATCTAAGATCTCAAAAACAAGTACTCTCGTTGAAATACTGATTCTTTTATTGCATAAATGTGTTATGTTTTTAAAGTATAAAACCAGCACAATGTATAAATTAACAATCAGATTTACTCCGGATTCTAAAAAACGTAATAACTATTATTTAAAAAAATATTTGTATCACTTTGATTGTGACGAAAAAAAATAATGTAAAATAGGATAAGTTAAAAAAACTATACATTATCCTTTTTAAAAGAATTTGTAAAAAATAATTATTTAAAAAAATGAAATTTGGTATGTTTCATTAAAAGCTAGCGAAAAAAATTCAATTCTTGTATATGGAAGAGCACAAAACGATAAAAAATTGAAAAAATTCCAATTAAACATCAAAATATTCCATATTAAGTTAAATTTAGTATAATTCTAAATCATGATCTCTTATAAGAAAGTTGTTCTACTTATACTTTAAAATTCAGTAAAATATATTCAAAACACAAATACTCAGGGCCAGATTTAGAAACTTTGCGCCCCTATAGGCAGTTTCAAAAATTGCTGCCCCTCCACCCCACACCCTTACCCATTTCCTCCGAAGACAAAATTTTAAGTTTAGTGAATTGGAAAATTATGTAAAGTTTGAGTCTACTATATGAATTTACGAAAATCACAAAATGGAAAAAATGTAGAAAAATCGTAAATAGGTCAAAACTGCAAAATTCAGGTGTTTTGTAAAACTTGGTAATTTCAAAATTTACGTAAATTGGAACATTTTAGCAGAATTTGTTATTCCACCTTAATTTTATAAATTTTTCTTACTCTAGGAACCCTGTGAATTATTATAATTTTATAATTTTTACTAAAACTGATATTCTCAAAATTCACTAAATTTTGTGAAATTCAAGTACTAAGGCAATTTTCCAAATTGTAAATTAATAGGGGAAATTCGATAAGTTGTCAGAAACTTCAAAATTTCGGAAATTGCAAGAATTTCAATATTGTAAAAAATATCCCTTTCGTATGTATGTTATTTATAATCATCAATGTTCATGATTTTCAAAAATTTTTTACATTTAGAACATTTTGCAAACAAGAGGACTTCCGCGAAATTTATAAATTATCAATAATTAGAAACTGCTCCGAATTGGAAAATTTTAGGCGATCTGAAAATTCACTAAATTTTGTGAAATTAAAATATTAAACTGATTTTGAAAATTGTATAACTGTACCAATTGTTAAGGGAAATTCGAAAAGATGTCAGACACTTGAACATTTCGGAGATTACAAGAATTTCAATTAAAAAAAAATTACTCATTTTTATGAATGTTTTCATAATCCTCAATGATGACTAAAGTTTAAAAATTTTGTCAAGTCTAGAATATTTTCCAAAAGATAAGTTTCCGCAAAGTTTATAAATTATAAATAATTTGAAAATGCTCTAAATTGTAATATTTGAAAATTTATGGGAATTTCAAGCTTTCTGCAAATTGACTGAATTTTGTGAAATTCAAATACTCAAGTGATTTTCAAAAAATTGTAGGAATTTAAATGTTAAGGGAAATTTGAAAAGTTGTCAGACATTTGAAAATTTCGGAAATTGCAAAAATTTCAATAATAAAAAATGTTACTCATTTTTATCATGAATGAAATTCATAATCATCAATGATCTATAAATTCAGAAATTTGTTCACATTTACAACATTTTGCAAACGATAGGACTTTCACAAAAAAATACTCCGAGTTGAAAATTTTGAGATGTATGAAAATTTTAAGCGTTATGGTAATTAACAACAACGAAAATTGAACAAAATTTATTGTCAAGTATATTAAAATTAAGAAACTGTTAAAACAAAGATATTCCGATCATTTCAAAAATTTTATTTCACTAATTTCAGTTATTCCGAACATTCCGTAAAAATTGGAAAACTGACGAAAATTTTGGAGATATTGATCGTTTTTTATATGGATCTAAAATTAAAAATTTCAAATCTTGTAAAATTCGTTAATCTAAGTTAAATTTTCGCATGGAGCGCGAAAGAGTTTCTAGTAATGTATTATTATGAAATTTCAATTAACAATTACTATTGTCAATTAGAATATTCACTTATACTATTAAACTTGTTATTACGTTGCAAAGTTATTATGAAAATAACTCATTATGTTTCTACATATATACAAACGAAATAAGTAGAAAATCCTCACACCTGTTATTTAAATATTGACATCCCTCGTGAATTTCAATTTCTTTCAGCTCAAAGAAATTTTGGAAGTTTCCATAAAAATTTCCCGCACCCCCCCCCCTCCTCCCAATTTCTTCTGCCTTAGTTTTCCTGTTCTATAAATCCGGCTCTGCCAATACTTGATTTTTTTTAATTTAAACAATCGAATAAAAAAACGTTAATCAAGAAACTCATGAATACAAGGAACTTGTAAAGTTTTATCGAAAATAAAATTTTTGTAGATATAAATATTCAAATTGGTTTCAAGTATGTTCGCTTCTGAATAGAAAACAGAGTTTTTGAATTCTCATTACCGTGAAAAATAGGCATAAAAACATGCAACTGTTAATTTTTCAATGAAAGATTCCTCATGATTGTATTTTCAACTCTGATAACTTTTTTACTCGTTATCACAAATTTAAAGTTGTATCTAATAAACATGACTTCGTTAACAAACCAATATTCATTCAACCCAAGAAATTTCATACATATAAGGAACAACAAATTAAAAGTAATTGCGCGATGGATAAAACAATATTATATAAATAAAAACAATATAAACAAAAACAATATTCGAGGTCTGATTTTGAATCAATTTTTTCTTTTTTTTTCGGCTGGCGTAACTTTTTTAGTATTTGCTAAAAGTAGAAATAATTGGCGCATTACACGATCAGAGTAATCGCACGACTTGAGCAGCGAGTTACAAAAAATATGATTAGGATTAATCTAAAGACTGGTTTCCGGATGTTACAAACGCGAGTGTTTAAGTTTATGTCCGTCACGCCGAGTTGAATTTAAAATTTCTCGGTTTTGTTTCTGTAAAGAGAAATTTGATACTTATCTTTTGTTTTAAAATAAAAAGACATTCTTTCAAAAAATAATGCATGAAATAAACTTGAAAAGGAGCTTTTTCGAAAATGAAAAAAACGATTAGCATTTGGTTATGATCGGAAAATCATAAATTACTTCAGCAATTTAAACACTTCGTAGTTTTCGAGTTGTGGAACCGATTAAAAAACTTCAACAATTTTTGTAACATTTAAAATTAATGCAAATCAAAATATTGAATTAAAATAAAGATAAGAAAATAATGGTACACAAAATCAAATATATTAATTAAATCCTTGAACCTTCGCTTTCCTCCTCCCACTTTTCCTCTAGTTCAGAAATAAGCCTCTATGAAGAATAACTCGCGCTCACGTTCCGAGAACGTGAATAGCCAGATAAATATTACATACTTCTTGCATTTTTTTACCTGCATCTCTTACAATTTAACTAGGTCAGTCTTATCGATGATCGAACCACAAACATATATTATTCTTCTTAATATTGCGACGAGAACAAATTTGTACTAATTTTTTTTTTCACTAAACGTAGTAAGAGTTACCAAAATGATTTCAATTATTATTCTACAAAATGATAAATATTCAAAGTACGTCCAATACAAACCTATTTTCTCAGAGTTTCATGATATGAAAGAATTTAACTGCTTAAAATTTTTGTGAATTTCAGAAAAAAGTTTCGACGAATTCATTTTTAAAGACACAACACAAATTCCTTCTAATTAATTGCCACCATACACATGATTTGTAAAAAAAGTATGTAGAAAATTGTTATGGGTTTAAATAATTTGGAAAAATTGATGAACAATTACGTTTATAGAAACAAAAAAAGATTTCATATTCTTGACTTTGACAATTATATGTGCTAAATTTAAATTCGTTGATTAAACACGAATTTATATACTATTTCGCAAACGTGTAATTATTTTTCTACAATTACATATCTTATGAAAATAATTGCAGAATTCGTAAGCGTTCTTAAAATTGCTTTGATATTACGAAGAATATGAAAGTAATTCGTTTCTGCAGAAAACTTCTCTAGGAAATTGAAATAATTACATACATACAATGTTTCAGCTTTCCTATCATCAACATAGAAAAAAACATGCTAATGAGATACGACTTGAAATCATCATTCTTTGTTTGATTTTTTGCATTTCACCTTTTTCTGACTTTGACTCTTAATAAGCATCTAAAAATTCGAAAAATCTTATAGATATCGATTTGATATATGTTTCGAGTATTTTTTGTCCAATTTTCGCATTTTTTTTGTAAATAAAAAAATATAATACTCGTACATAAGTGGAGTTACAGAATTGTATATAAAGTTGAAAAACAATCGTAAATTGCAATATTTATCAAAAATTAAAAAAAAACTACCATGAAATTTCGGTTCTGGGTATGAAAAGCAGCTTAGAATAACTCTACACTGAGAGAAATCACCGTTTAGGCATGAAACGGAAAGAATTTCCAACCCATTTCGTTTCAAAATGAAACGCTACAGTTTTAATTTGAAACGGTCGGTTTCTAAAAGTGAACACATTTAGTCTTTCACTATGAAACGCGATTGCGATGGTATTTTGAAAGAGATTTCCCTTTCAACGTTTTCATTTCAGGAAAAGAAATGCCTGTGTATGTATGTATGTACGTCTGTGTTATATGGTTGGCAGGGAAACGCGTTTCAAATCGATGCAAATCAACATGATTGTTGATGAAACGCAGCTGTCTTTGACAGTGAAAGGAAGTCCTTTTCAAAAAGTTTTGAAACGAAATCCCTTTCAACTGTACGCAGGAGTTTTCTGAGTGTAGGTAAATGTGACGATTGATTAAAAAATCGTTACTAATGAATCTGAATTTGCAAAAACTGTTGTATACAAATATCTAATTCAATGGTTTTCCAATTCACTGATTCGTTTAGCTTGGATGCTTTCGATTAGATATGATTAATTTGAAAAATTCAAAGTTTATAAAAATGTAAGAATATAACAGTTGTATTCAGGTGATTTTTTAGATTACCGGTCATTTTTACCAATCAAGTTTCCCAAATGGCTTTTTTCCCGAATGGCTATTTTTCCGAAAGTCTATTTTCCCAAAATCCATCTTCCTAAATTTCCATGTTCCCGAAAAATTCAAATTGTTATTCAATGTAGATGCAGAAATAGGGGGACGCACTTATTTATCCGAAATCCCAAAATGACGAACAACCCACTTTGCCGAATGCGAATATGCCGAACTCGTTATTTTCCCATTGATAATTTACTCGAAAGTAAATTGAATCGAATCGCGATTTGTTCGATCGTTTGATACACCGAAATGATATTGCCCCGATTACTGAAAATTTCGAT
>JAPYZL010105705.1:0-16660 GCA_030522825.1 Platygaster orseoliae
TTGGTCCGTGAATTTGACCCCCACTTGTCGATAGAGGGCATTTATTATTAAAATTTTTGGCGTAAATAACTTTTTAAATTTTGAGTTTTGTAAAAAATGGCAAAGGAAAAAAGTCTTAGATTTTCATAAGGAATTTATGGTTTTCGGCTGTCACACTTTACTTGGGACATCCTGTATAAGTACATGTGATGTGTTCACTAAACTGTATTTGAAAACACTCAATAACAGCAAAAAATACGGTACGAATGCGAAATATTTTCGAATGTGCGAATTCACAGCACTTTCAAAAATAGAATAAAACTTAAAATTCTTGCTTAGCACCCGTTTGGCAGTATAAAATAACTCTAACGAACTTCATTATCTCTAAGTTTCAGATATTGTTCATCGCAAAATATTATTAAAAAACTTGGTAATGCCTTTGAAATATTGTATATGAATATGGATCTAATGTGAATCTCACATATAAATAATAAAATATTAGTATTTTGCGTTCTTTTTTCCTCAAAACTTCCGAAATCAAAAGTTTTCGATATTTTGTTCAAAATTTATCAAAAATATACTGTTATAATCATTTATTTTTCAGGAAATCTCCCAGTTCTTAGAACTGATGTATTACGTTATTCCGTGCAAAATTAAATCTTATTTTAAGATACAACAAAATCAATGCACGACTTCAAATTCAAATAATACCTCGAATTTGGTATATTTCCACAATTACTTTCAAACGAGAAAGTCTTAAATTAAGATTTATCATAATTTGATGAAATCGTTCTTGATTCAAAAATTATCCTCTTGATTTCTGACCTGTTTGTTTGAAACAAAATTTGAACATGAATTAAATTTTTCATTTTTGAATTCCAAGTCATGCCTTAATTTTATTGCATCTTGAAATGAGATAGACTTTTTAGAGTGAATGTCGTACTGCACCAAATACCTAAATATTCTTAAAATACTTCTTTCTTTACTTTTCTACGCTCTAAAAGTTGAATCTTATTTCAAGATGCAAATAAATCAAGGCACGACTTGAAATTCAAATAAAACCTTGAAATTAGTATATTTACAAAGTTACTTACAAGCGGCCACGTCTTAAACTAAGAAAATTTATAATAATTTGAGAAAATCATTCTTGATACATAACTTATATTCTTGATTTTAAAATAGTATTCGAAATTCAAGTCAAGCCTTAATTTTGTTGCATTTTAAAAGAAGATGGATTTTTTAGAGTGAAAGTCATAATGCACCAAATGCCTAAATATTCTTAAGGGGATGCGGAAGTAAAAGTTTCCTGCTTACAAACATTTGTAAAAGCAACTTCAGTGCTCAACAAATACGCTAAACGAAAAATAGATTTGGGTATAGTTTAATTATATCTAACTCTTTGGCGCACTACAATTATTTTGAAGAAATTGAAAAAAAATTTTTTTGCTACAAATTGTTATAAATTTTTTTTTTCATTTCATCAAAATAATTGTTGTCCGCCAAAGAGTTTGATAAAATTTTACTGTATCCAAATACATTTTTAATTTAGCGTATTTGTTAAGCAATAAAGTTGTTTTTACAAATGTCGGTAAGCAGGAACCTTTTTTTACTTCCACATCCCCTTAAAACCCTACTTTCTTTACTTTTATACGCTTTAAAAATTGAAACTTATTTCAAGATGTAGCAAAATCAAGGCACGGCTTGAAATCCAAATTAATATTACCTTAAATTAAGATGTTCACAATTACTTTCAAGCATGAAAGTCTTAAATTAGGATTTATCATTATTAGATGAAATCATTCTTGATTCAAAAACTCTCCTCTTGGTTTCAGACCAGTTTGCTTAAAAATAAATTTAAAATAATATTCGAATTTCAAGTCATGCCTTACTTTTCTTGTATCTTAAAATAAGATGGACGTTTTAGAGTGAAAATCATACTACAGCAAATACTTTAATGTTCCCAAAACGCTTCTTTCTTTACTTTTCTACGCTCCAAAAATTGAAACTTATTTCAAGATGCAGCACAATCAAGGCACGACTTGAAATTCAAGCAGAACCTTAGATTTACTATATTTCCACAATAACTTACAAGCGTCCAAGTCTTCAATTAAAAAGATTTATTATAATTTGAGATTCGTTTGAAAATAAATTCCAACACAGTCTAAATTCATGATAATATTCGAGTATCCGGACACTTTTCCGCGATTGGGGTACATTTTTCCGTATTCATATTTCCGCTAGACGTTTTTTCGCATTTGTTTTTCCGAAAACACGATTTCCGTATGACTTTTCTTCCGCAAACCTGATTTTCGCATGACCTTTTCTCCGCACAGACATTTTATATGTATATAACAAATATGAAAATGAATTATAATGAATTCAAATTTTTTATTTTCGAGTTACAAAGACAATTAGTGATCGCCGCATTTAATAAGTTCTTGTATGATTTTTTAGTATATTCGAAAAAAAAAATTCATTTTGGAAATGATCTTCAAGATTTCCGGCATTTGAAAAGATTTTTCAAAAAAGCAATATCTTCCGTATTTCTTTGCTATATTATACGATTTAACAATTTTTTTTTATTTATATTGATTTTTAGAAAGATATCTAAAAATCAATTTTCTAAAGTACCTGAAGTTCCAAACGTTTAAAACTAAACGAAAAAAAAAGTAAAATTTCAATATTTGAAGTGAGAAAAACTTCCAACTGCTTTCGAGCACCTTTTAGTTGGAATAACAAAATTTACGTTCCCCAACAAAATGTTCAGCACAACATTTTCCATAATGTGAAATCATAAATTCAAATACATTTGCTGTTGTTTTATTTTAAACGTTTCAAACTTCAGATACATATTCTCTAGACAAATTCAAAGTTTTTGAGGTTTTCAGTGTGTTATCTTATAGATTTTTTCAGAAATTTGTACATATACATAGATATTCAGTTTTTTAAATAATTTTTATATTCTATAGGTTTTTCGTTTTTTCTGGTGTGAAGGAAATATTTTTTATAAACTTTTTTGTAGAAAAGACCTCCAACCCCCATTATTTCTTTTAAATAATTTTTCTCTAAATTCTCTTCTTTTTTATTTATTTAAAATTTTTTTATTATATAACAAAAAATGATTTATTTCATATTTCATCAATAATCAATTATTATTTCTCAAAAATTTCATTTAAAAAAATGTATCACCTTTTTTTTAATTATGTAAAAATATTTTTTATAAATAAGTTATTAAAATGAAAAAACACGTGATGTTGGGAAAAATTTTATTCATCTTCAGTTATAAATATGATATATTTCTTCTGTCTTCATTATTACATTTTAAAGATACAGCTTACTAATTTTCTTCTTTACTTCTATTCAGCTTCCTTATTATGTTTTTATTTATTGTAATTTTTTAATATAGTAATTAGTGGAAAGTATTGATAAATTGTGATTTTTTAAATAATGAGAGATTCATTAATTGTAAATTTGGAAAAGAAGAAAAAAAATTCATATTTTGGTTCAGTAACAGATGGTGAATTCGAAATTTTGGTTAAAATACAGGATTTAAACTGTAAAAGGAACATAACTTTGAAGAGGAAGGAACATAAAACTGATTTGGGAATTTTCAGAAGATGATGCTATTGATTTGTTATAGAAATATATATTTTATGGTGATTTCAAAATCAATATTAATTACTTGAAAATTTGTATGTTTTGAAAAAATGTGAAGATGGAATATTTAAGATCACTGAACAAGAAGAGAAAAAAATTCAAGTTTTGGATGAATAAATAAGTTCATTTTTAATGCATACAAGGAAATTTTATAGATAACTTATTAAAAGTTATTAAGAAGTGAAAAAAATTAAAGAATATAAAAAGTTTATACAAAAAAGTAATAATTCGCATTGCATAAGAAATTTGCAATGATGTTTGAAATGGAAATATAATGAAATTATAACAGAACGAAGGTTTTTTTATTTGCTAAAATTTGCGGAAGCTTGTACATGCGGAAAAAAGTCCAGCGGAAAAATGAATGCGGAAACGTGTCCGGATACCCGAATATTATCTTGAATTTAGACTGTGTTGGAATTTACTTTCAAACGAATATCAAATTTTGATCAATGTTTTCAATTTAAGACTTGGCCGCTTGTAAGTTATTGTGTAAATGTAGTAAATTTAGGGTTTTGTTTGAATTTCAAGTCGTGCCTTGATTTTGTTGCATCTTGAAATAAGATTCAATTTTTAGAGCGTAGAAAAGTAAAGGAAGAAGCGTTTTTGGGAATATTAAAGTATTTGCTGTAGTATAGTTTTCACTCTAAAACGTCCATCTTATTTTAAGATACAAGAAAAGTAAGGCATGGCTTGAAATTCAAATATTATTTTTAATTTATTTTCAAGCAAACAGGTCTGAAACCAAGAGGAGAGTTTTTGAATCAAGAATGATTTCGTCAAATTATGATAAATCTTAATTCAAGACTTTCACGCTTGAAAGTAATTGTGAACATATTAATTTAAGGTAATATTTGGATTTCAAGCCGTGCCTTGATTTTGCTGCATCTTGAAATAAGTTTCAATTTTTAGAGCGTATAAAAGTAAAGAAGTATTTTGAGAATATTTGAGTATTTAAGGTGAGGGGATCGCTGTTGACGTGCGAGAAAGACGCAGAGAATAGAGAGCGCGTCAGAGGAAGGGAAACGCAAAGGTGAAAGTGAACACATCACATGTACTTATATACTATAACTCTTCTTATTTCCAAAAAAACTCCTGGAAAATTTCAAAGGCTGTGAAAATCTGAAAAATCTAAAGTTTCATGCAATACTCTTTGAGATCTACAAAATAATGGTCGAAAATATGTACTTATACGTTGGGTTCTTAGAATTATTTGAAATTTAAAAAAACTAGAATATTACATACAGATCTTAGGCTTTATCAATGTTATTCTGTAATATCCTGAGGAATTACGTGAATTCCTGAAAAATCCCAGAAACCTTCCAAAGTATAAAAAGTTTACGAAAAATTCTACGCCTGCAAAAGAATCCCATACTACCAAAAAAACGCAGTCACAATTTTCCTGAACGAAAAAAAACTGATGGTAACTTTAAATCTCATTGTCAAATTCCCAACATTCCAATTAATAATTTTGAATTTGCCCATCCAAATACTTTTTACAGTAATCAACTCTTGCCCTTGAAAATACTTCCTCATCTTCCTCCTCCACCCTAACTTCGAAAAAGTCAAGGAAATCCCAACCACGAAATTAACGAACGGAAAATTTTTGATTGATTCGGAGCGTAGCGAGGGATAGGAAGGTAGCGGTAAAAGAGACTCGACGCGCAAAACGAATCTCGCGGATTAGCATATAAATTTAGTGGGCAAGAGACACGAGGCGAGCGACTCGATATATTTGCATGGCTGAATCCGAATTGTCGCAATGTGCTCCATAAACATATTGTTCGTCACGTGAAGGTCGTCGCCACCGGGAAACGAAGCGAGCGACCAAAATAACGACGACGATGACAATCAAAACAAAAAAAAGAAAGAAAAAAAAATCCCGAGAACGTAACGACAATTCAATGCGATACCATAAAAAACATGGGGAAAATTCAAATTTCGTATAGCCGGAGCTCCTGAAACATTTTTACTTAAGATTTCCCCAACATCTACTTTCCATTGAAGCCTTTAGAAAAAGTTTCCTGAATACCCTATTCAAATGTTCTTGACAATGCCCTGCGAGAATATCTATCAGATTCTCTTTTGCTTCCGGTTCTCAATAGATACAGGGACTCGCAAAGGGGTGTATTGAGATGAATGTTGAAGAACATTAGGACGTACGTGACGTAGGTGGAATTTCCGGCTTTGTGTGAGGTCGAAAACCAAAGATGGAAATACACTTTTCGACGCTTTGAAATCGAGCAGAGGACGTCGTTTGCGAAAAAAGAAATTAGATTCGCCCTATGCGGTGATCACGTTTATTGCGAGTCGTATGGATTTTTCGGATACGACGCTTTTACGCCCTGAATAGTAAACCGAAATTTGTATACTACTCCGAGTTCCACGTATTTATTACTTTTTCCAGGCCATTACATCATAAACAATAAAGTAAATTCGAAAGCTGAAGTGAGATTTTTGGGACATTTTCCAAAGACCTTCAACTTGATTTTCATTAAAGAAAATAATATCAACATACGAAATATATGTAATCTGTGAAAATTCAGAAATTTAAAACCAATGATTTGAACATTTTTGAGTTCATGTTCAAAAAATAGTTAAATGTAATCTAAGTAAGAAAAAATATGAAAACTCTGTGAAAACAAAAAAATAAATATTCTACTGGTATAAAACTGCTATTAAGACATTGAAAAGTCAATTACACTAAAAGCAATATATAATTATTATTGTAATAACAGAACATGTAAAAAAATTATGTTTGAAATTCCAGAAGTCATAAAAATTCAATAAGACATGTAGATTATTATTTTTCGTTCTACATTAAAAAAACTTTTTATTTGAAAAAAGATTTCAATGCTTTCGAAAATGAGTTTTCTGCTTAAATCGATATGAGTGAAAAATTATATTTGGTTTAGAAACGTAAAAAAATTGAATTTCAAGTTCATATTAAAAAAATTAATAAATATTAATCTTAATTTGAAAAACCACGTAAAAAATGTGTAATAATAAAGGTATGATTTTAAAAAAAATCACGAAAGAATGAAAAAATTAATTATGATAAAATCGCCTGTAAGGTTAAAGTTGTCAGATGACTGAGGTTCAAAAATATTTAACAAGCAAAAAAAGAAAAATATTATCAATATCGTTTGTTTGAATTTCAAAAAGGCATCGCAATGTAATAAAATATTTATTTATAGTCTTTGATTGCTTTAAAAAAAAGCTTTCTGCAGTATTCTTAAGTTCTAAGTAGTTTGAAGAAATAATATATTTTCGAAACTTTATCATCAGCATGGAAGAAAATGAAATAGACATTAAAAAAATGAGATGGAAAAAAATGAATAGAAAAATACAAATATTAAATGAGTAAAATTCTGATTATATTACATATAAATTTATACCTTAATTCATAAAACACAATAGTAGCCTTACTACTTGTAAAAACTGTAACAGGGAATTAAATTACAATGAAAAAATCTTATATAAATATTCGCAAAAATAGATATATCGAAATTTGGACTACAACTCAAAAAACTTCAAAACGAACTAGACATAAAACAATAAAGAAGCACATCAGCAATTTAAACTTTGAGAACAAGACGAAAAACTAATATATTTTCAAGACTTTTCTACACATTTTTTCATAAATAAAAAAAAAATAAAAAATGTTATACTTTTACTTCAGAATTACGTTCGATTGTCAAATTAATGTAATTAAAAAAAAACGTTGGATAAACCGGAGAAAGAAAGTTTTACCAAAAATTCTTTTTCAAAATCGCAACAAAAGATAAAAATTTGGACTACACAAACAAAAAACTTTAAAATGAACTAAGTCATCTAACAGTAAAAAATGCATTAGCAATTCATACTTTGAAAACAAAAAAAAATGCATTTTCGAGACATTTTTAAGTATTTTCAATAAATAAAAGTAAAGTAATTAATGTTATACTTTTAATCCCCAAAATTTCAATCGATTGTCGAATAAATCTAATTTCGTAAAAAAAAGCATATGAGATAAACTAGAGAAAAAATTTTTACGAGAAAATATCTTCGGAAAAACGAAATTCATATTTTTCAGTTTAAAGATGATCTTATGTTGTATAAATATTACTATACATAATCAACTGATATTGAACTCAAGTATTATTCACATTCTATCATACTAAGTGTATTATTTTTACCTTGTAACTACATATAATAAACACCATGATTTTATTTTTACAATTTAAAGGAAAACCAAGCGAAAAATTCAATTTAATCCCAGTATTTCTTTAATTTTTCCAATGTATCTAATAAATTGTTATATGAATTTTTTAATTCAATTTAAACAACTTTATCCAATAGTCGATAATTATTATTATACATAAATAACTGATATTGTATTTACATATTATTTACATTATATCATGCTAAATTTATTATTTTTACTTTGTACCTACATATAATGAATATCATGATTCTATTTTCATAATTTATATGAAAACCAAACGAAAAATTCAATTTAATCCTAGTATTTCTTCAATTTTTCCAATGGATCCAATTGTTGTATGAATTTTTTTAAATTCAATTTAAACAATTTTATCCAATTGTCGATAATTATTATTATACATAAGTAACTGATATTGTATTTAAATATTATTCACATTATATCATACTAAATATGTTATTTTTGCTTTGTACCTACATATAATAAACACCATGATTGTATTTTCACAATTTAAAGGGAAACCAAACGAAAAATTCAATTTAATCCCAGTATTTCTTTAATTTTTCCAATGTATCCAATTGAATAAATTTTTTAAAATCCAATTTAAACAATTTTATCCAATTGTTGTATAAATATTATTATACATAGTTAACTTACACTGTATTTACATATTATTTACGTCATAGCATACTAAATACATTTTTTTTTACAATGTACCTACATTTATAATAAACACCATGATTCTATTTTCACAATTTATAATAAAACCTAACGAAAAACTCGATTTAACCCTAGTATTATATCGATTTTCCAATTCATCAAAATGTTGTATAAATTAAAAAAAAAACATATTATTTTTATTATGTAATATGTACCTACATATAATAAACATCATGATTCTATTTTCACATTTTATAGGAAAACCAAAAGAAAAATTCAATTTGATCCTAGTATTTCTTCAATTTTCCCACTGTATCAAATTTCCTCAAAAAAAGACGAAAAATACTCTTCCTCATTCTCCACATGACGGACCAAAAGAAAATCTCCTTATTTACAACGCACGTCAGTGCCGCCCGTAGCAGAACGGCAAGACTGATTTCCCACCTTAAACGATTTTTCGATTGAGCCCGTATATTAAGTGCGCGCGGCACTTATAAAATCTCAATTTACATGGAAATTTATGTATTGATCACTTCGAGAGTGGATTTGACCCTGTTATACGTCAACTGCGATGATCGTACTTTCTCGGGGACTGAAATATATTGTTCGAATTATCCAGGCATCGGCGGAATAAATTGACAAAAAGGAGGGAAAAAATTCCCCTTATATCTCCCAACTTTTTTTCTCTACATCTTTTTCGTGTTTTTTCCAAAAAACAAGGGAATGAATAATCAGCTCGGATTTCGCCGGGTCAGCCGGCTCGTTTTTCCCTTATTGACGGATTTCTTTGTGCTCGAGATTGAAAAGCGAACGCGTCGAAAGTAACAAGGGAAGCAACATCTGTTCTTGACGCAAAGGAAAAGATTCTCTATCTTTTTAAACGTTCCGACAGAATCAATTTGCGCATTTTGAGCGAGTTAAAAAAAAAGTCATAAATTACGAGCGCAGATCGCACTAATTAAGGCGATGCAGTTATTTCCGCGTCAATTATCGTGCGCCGAGGGAAAGCTTATAATAATCACGAAAATATGATCTTTCGAGGAGAAGACCGAAATCCAAAATGCCTCGAGGAGTTTCTCTTTGATAACATCCTCGCTTGTGTTCGACTATTTCATTCTTAGAAACGAGAATGCCTAATGAGTGCCTGGGAAATAGTTTGCATTTTCTCAGGTTTCCTAATCTCGTGATTTTTCACTTAATTAAGTGGAATAGGTTTTTATTAGACCTTAAACTTTAAAATATTTGTATAGGTTTTCGAAAACATTTTCATATGCCCGTTGCGAAATCTACCTAAATACACTTTAACTTATGCCATACTTGAAATAAATCAGTAGTTCAAACCGCTATGGTCCGGCATTGCAGGAGTATATGGAAATCAGTAGTAAAAAACGATATGGTCAGCCACGTCCAAAGTACACAAAAATTCCAAATCATATATCATTACCAGTGGCGTAACTACGTCAGAAAAACTTGTGTTCGGTGACAGTAGGCCCTCCCCTCCCTTATTTCATAGAAAACGACATTCTTGAGCGTAGAGCATAAATTTATTTACAGCCGACAGTCACATTACACGTTTCATAACATTTAAAAAGATTTTTTTCGACTTTTTGCATTCGCAAATGTTGTTACCAAGTTTTGTATATCTATCTTTTTCGCTATATCATTCTCGATTGAAATCAGAGCCAGAGAGCTCAATCGTTGTTGTCCCATCGTATTACGAAGATCATTTTGTATTATCTTCAATTTCGAAAACGATCTTTCTGCTTTTGCGACAGTGATTGGGATGGTAAGAAACAGACAACATGCTGTAGCGATTTCAGAAAAACTACTGTTCGAAGAGTAATTTTTTAATAGAATGAAATCAAGAATTGGCGCAGCAGAGTTCATTGTTTTTAAATCATTGTTAAAACACTCTTTAAAAGATAGTAGTTGTAGTAAATAAATCGTAAATATTGTAATGATTCATTACAATATATACGATTTATTTACTACCTACTTTTATTTTTAAATAAATATACAATATATAATAAAAATATTTACGTGAATAATAACAATTCAAAGATTGCACAAAAGTGCCTCGAAATCTCTACCTTCTTTTTGTAATTGCCCTGGAAAACCGAATCAAACGCATTAATGCATATTCCAGTGTTCCCCGGCGCACTTTACGAAGTTTGTTTTGATGTCTAACGACAAAAGCAAGTATAAAAGAAAACTTCAAACTCGATTACCTTCGGCGCTGCGTTTTTCATGTTCCGCGGCACTTAAAAAAAAGTCACGGTCCATTCATCGATCGACGCCAAATTTTTTTTGTTTCACCACTAAAGTTGTCGAACGTGTGAGACAATTACTTCTCAGCCTTTTTATTTTCATCGAAACAGAAAAGAACAAAAAATACGGAAAATAAGGATCGGAAATAATTGGAAGCAATCAAATGTCTCGTTCAGCAGAACATTGTTATAGCAAGTTTTTTTTGTCATGTTGATGTGATTAAAGTGTCCACTTAAGAGTACCCTTTTTTTCGGGGAAAAATGAAACACTTTCATAAAGAAAATTTGAATCCTTGCACATTGGCACACATTTTATTCTGGGGAAGTGTCCTTTTACTTTCAATCTGATTTTACTCAGGAAAAAACTTGAAAGAAATTATCCAATCGCTCAACACTCGGATTATCCCGAAAGTAAAACCGCCAATCTCGATAAATCAATCGTTTTAATTGCCAAACGTCTTCGTCTCGAATTATGGTAATCCTGGTGACGCTTTTTTTTCGCCAATGCCGCGGGTTAATTCGGCGCGACGTCGTCGTGGAATAATAATGGAACATTAACGCGTTACGACTTTCCAGTAGGACGTCGTTTCCGCGATAACAACATCGAAACTGCCGCACACTTACGCGGATTGATCGTATCTGCCAAGTCGAATTATTTCCATCGATTGCATCGCCGGGTCTCCTGTTTCGACGTATTTATATAATTCACTCGCAGCGCAAACCTACTTCGTCAGTAGTGCCCTTACGCGACTACTTGTCAGATGCAACAATTCGCGGATAAATCGTCATCTGCCGCATTTGCAAATGTAATCTAGCTCGCGGGTAGGAAGCCCTGACAGAAGCATCGGGCGCTGAGAAAAATACTCAGTCGCGGAAACTACGCCAACGACGCTTCGTTAACTTTTCAAGTGTAGTACGTTTCGAGGACAGTTTTGTTATATCGATACCAGAGAGAAAAAAAACTAGATGAAATTCATCGTAACGTGCAGACAGGTATGACAGAAGCAAATATAGATAATGCAGTTTCAGCGAGATTTCATAACTTGTTACGGAATTTTGAGAAAAAAAAAACTTATTTCTTTGGTTATATTTTGACGAAATCAGCTAATGAAAATGAGCAATTGTTGGCAAAAAAAAAAGGGAACTTTGAATATTTTGGAAAGACCCGAGAAAGAATACGGTTTGAAATTAAAAAAAAACATAGTAATTTTTACACAATTAATTTCTTTAGTACTTTTTTAAAGCAGTTACATGAAAAATTTTCATTATTTTTCTAACTGTATTTTTTAATTTAATTTTTAACTTTATTATTATTATTTTTTTTAACTTTTTTGTTACTTTATTTTTTATTTTATTTAATTCTTTTGTTTCATTTTATTATTTTTTTTTTCAATTTTAATTTGTATATAATTATAATTTTTATGACTATATTTTTGTAATTTACCATATTATTTAAGAATCCACTACAGTTTTGTTTCTGCTGATTTTCACTCAAGATGTATTTTTCATTCGTAATCTCTTTATTAAATAGTTCTAGTTTGGCTATTGAATTCTCTACTTATGCAAAAAAAAAAGATATTAGGAGCTGAAAAAAGAAAAAAATAACTAGATGAAATATAAGTTTCAGTGAAATTTGATAACTTGTTACGGAATTTCGAAAAAAAAATTTCCTTCGTCGTTTATATTTTTAATTAAGCTACAGAAAATAGGCAATTGTTTACAAAAAAAAGTACACTTATTTAAATATTTTGAAGAAACCTGAGGAAGAAATCAGTTGGTTGTTTAAAAAAGCTATAATTTTTTTTTCTACAAAATATAAATTTTGTACATTGTACATACAGTTACGTGAAAAATTTACACAATTTTTCTGGTATTTTCATTATATTTTTGTAAAAATTTTTAGTTGAAGAATCACTACAGTTTTTTTTTGTGTTTCTGTTGATTTTTATTCAAGTTGTATTTTTCTTTTTTTTTTTGTAATTTCTTTATTAAGTAGTTTTTTTTTCATTTTTAGATGAGTAAAAAAATTTAATGACCAAACTAGAACGAAAAAACTAGAAAGAAAAAATAAGCAATTGTTTGCGAAAAACAAAGGGAAATTTGAATATTTTTGAAAGACCTGAGAAAGAATTCAGTTGGAAATAAAAAAAAAGTAATTCTTACACAATAAATGTGTTAAGTACTTTCTTAAAACAGTTTAATGAAAAATTGTCATTATTTTTCTGGTATTTTGACTATATTTTTGTAATATATCATATTCATCTTTTAAGCTCTTGATTAAATAGTTCTAGTTTGGCTGTTAAATTTTCTACGCATGCAAAAAAAAAGATGTTAGGATCTGGAAAAAGAAAAAAAACTAGATGAATTATAAATAATGCAGTGTTTCAGCGAGATTCGATAACTTATTACGGAATTTCAAAAACAAAATTTCCTTTGTCGTTTATATTCTAAATTAAGCCAAAAAAAATAGGCAATTGTTTACAAAAAAAAAAGGATACTTGTTTAAACATTTTGGAAAAACCTGAGGAAGAAATCAGTTGGGGGGTTAGAAAAGCTATAGTTATTTTTCTACAAAATATAAATTTCGTACATTGTACATACAGTTACATAAAAATTTTTCACAATTTTTCCTGGTATTTTGATTATATTTTTGTAAAAATTTTTAGTTGAAGAATCACTACGGTTTTTTTGGTTCTGTTGATTTTTATTCAATTTTTTTTTTCTTGTAACTTCTTATCAAGTAGTTCTAGTTTCGTCATTAAATTTTATATCTATAAAAAAAAAAAAATTAAAATGACTGTTGAGAAACTTTAAATTGAAAACAGTGATAGTCATTCACAAATTCACGAATGAATTACTTGAACGATTATTTAGTTATGAAAAAAAAAAACAGAAGTTTTTTTAGAAACTTTGCATTTGATTTTCTCAAATAAAATAAAAACATTATTTGAAGAAAATAATAATAACCGCTTAAAAATTCGTGTAAACATAATAAAAAAAAACATTCAGACTTTGATAAATTTTGAAAATACATGTTTTCTTTTTCCAAAAAAAATTGTGCAGAAATGTGAAATTATTTATTAATATACAGGAAAAAAAATTTGGTAATTTCGAAATTGTTTAAATATTAAATTTAATGAAATCACTAATATCACTCAATTCGCAATATGTATGGTTTCTCTTTAAATCCTTACAGTTAGAACGATTTTCAAGACATTGATGGTCGTGAAAACGACGATTTGATGACTTGACTAAAATTGCCCTAGATTTTTAATACTCGAACAATCAATATTCATGACAAAACAAGTTATATCAAGATGTTACATCTTTCAAAGCAAAGCAACTTGAAAAGGGTCGCAAAAAACGTCAAAAGAAACGCTTTTCCAATAAAACGTGACTGGAAAAGATTGTTATGATTCCCCTCGATTGATACAAGGCCATTAAAAAATAATAATCATCGCTCAAAGCAATTAAATATTGAATGAAACAGAAAAGTCAACGTTCAACCCAAAATAAAAATTTACACTCTAATGAATTATTATACTAAAAACATTAAAATGTTACAGATTTTTACTTATTCTGGATTTAATATACAGTACTATAAATCCATTATAAGTCTGTATATTATACAAAATGTTATAAATGAGTTTTCAACTATTATTTAATTTTTTCTCAGAACTGTTGAAAAAGAATTTAGTATATATAAAAATTTTCCAGTTCGGAAGAATTTCCATATTCATCGTTTAAATCTAGATTCATTAGTGGATACTACATATATACACTAAAAACCAGACATGTTTGAATATAACAGGAAATATAGCTATACAACTGGATTTAAACGTCGTAAATGAAACTTGAAAATTTGCGCAGTGGACGGTTGAGTCTGACTATTGGGGGTGTTTCTACTTACAATTCACCAACTTTCTACGCCAGAAAATAATTTCGAACATCGTTACCATGAATTCAAAGTTATGAAAATCGCAAAACTTTCTTGATGAATCAGACCAATTTTTCACGTTACATTGATTTGTAAAGTACGAAGCATAGTGGAAGTTCGTAAATTCAAACTGTGTAATAATGTTGAATCTATATCTTCTATTTATCTAAAATCAGACTCGGTAATTAACAACAAATTGACGATATGCTTTGTTTAAAAAAGAATTTCTGAATTTCAGAAACTTGGGAAAATTTTTCATTTAATAAAAACAAACGGTAACACCTAAATTTCCGAAAATTCAAATTAAAACATCTGAGAAAACATTTTCAAATATTGCGTTGAGATCACTTTTTTTAAATTTGTCTTTCAATAGAAATGTGCAGAATGTTTAATTCAACACAAAAACAACGCTCCTACTCTATCCAATTCAAGTTCTATTCATTTTTGATTCGAAAATCCTTCATAAATAAGTGAATAAAATAATCTTACCTGAATGAAAAGCCAAGACGTCACCAACGCCAGGCTGCTATATTGGCCATTGAACCGATAATGATAAGCGTAGAACGAGAAGTGGTATAAATAGAAAAACCTGCAACACATAAAATTGGAAAAACTCAATTTGATATCATAAACTTTAGGATCTTTGCCAATTTTTATGTCTATCATTATTCAAAAAACGACATTTGTTTCGATTTATTACTTTTATTCAGTGTAAACTTTAGCGTTATGTATAATAAAACTTATTCAGAAAGGAAATAAGGAGGCAAGTTTAGGGAGTAGTGAAAGTTTGATTAAGTATACAATTTTTTAATTACGTTTTCGGTTTTTCGTGGATTTTCCCACAATTCAATATATTATTAAATTAGTATAGATAATTGGGAACTATCACAATTATGAGAAATTTGTCGAATTCGAAGGTTAAAAAAAATATTCAACATATTTGCAATTTTGAATCATTCACGTTTTTGCATGAATACTTAAAAAGATTCACGATTAGTTTTAAAAATTGTTTTGAATCCATGTTTTTTAAATAAATCGAAAATCTGTGAACGTCAAGTTTCAAAATGTGGTAAAAATGATTCTCGTCCATTTTCTCGAATGCAATTTCCCGACAGTCAATTTTCCCGACAACACTTCTTCCGACAGACTATGTTCACGACAGAAATCCTATGATCGAATTAAGTCATGATCTTCCCAACAGACTGTTTCCAAAAATATAAAAAGTTTCCTTTTTTTAATCAAAGAAGACATGATTTTACAATAAATTTTATTCGCCAAAAAATTCCTATAAAAAATGATCGTATAAAAAGTGCAAGGAAAAGTGTATCCAAAAAAAGAAAATATATAAAGAACGGTCACAAAAAGTAACTCTCAAAAAAAACGAAATCAAAAAATTTAACTGTCAAGTTTTAAAATGAAATTGGCCAGGAATAATAAACAATAATTGCCTAGGAACTTTTAAAAAGTAACATAAATTTCAAAAACAAAAAGAAATCGATTCAGAATTAGAAGCATATTTTTTTTACTCTTTTATTATTATTTCTCAAACAGCAAAATATGAATGATTCATATATTTTTGATTATGGCACACTTTTTCTGAAAAATATTTTCTAATGTCTTTTTTCAAACGATCATTGTTCAAAAATTTTGTTGTAGTAAAAAAATTTGAAATTAGAAAAAAAGTTCATAAGGAAAAAAAAGTTATAACTTTTGGAAACTTTTTAGAAAAACTGACCCAGTACCGGTATATTCATATAAAAGAATAGAAAAGCAATATAAAATTGGTATATTTTTGATTATGGCACACTTTTTCTGAAAAATATTTTCTAACGCCTTTTTTTCTAACGGTCATTAAGAAAAGAAATTATAACTTTTGAAAATTTTTTGGAAAAACTGACCCAGTACCGGTATATTCATATAAAAGAATAGAAAAGAAGTGTCGGGAAAAATGTTGTCGGG
>JAPYZL010105718.1:0-11364 GCA_030522825.1 Platygaster orseoliae
AAAAATTTGGTCAGGTCATGGTATTTTCTGACAGTAAATTACCGTAATTTACCGTCAAATTCCACAACTTTCTAATTCAAATTTACCGTCAGAGCTCGTCTTCGGTCAGTAAATACCGGTCATGACCAAATTTTGATGAAAAATGCGACCGTATGTGCACACAGAGATGCCCATTTGTGAAACATGGTTTTTCTTTACAAGTGAAGGAAAATAATTTCTCAAGCCGTGGCGAAAGTAGCATTTTCCACACAAGTGATGAAAATATATTTCGTATCAAAATCTTATGATTTAAAAGCCTGAGAAAGAGGATTGAAAATTTTTCATTTCAAACCTTGAAACAATTTATTAATATCAACTCGAAACAGAAACTAAATATTCATGTTCAAGAATTAATTTCGGGAGCGATAATTATGAAAGTCTTGGGATTTTATTTATATAAAATTATGCCCGACAAGTTGCATATTTTTCAGTCATTTG
Source organism: Platygaster orseoliae (assembly GCA_030522825.1). Lineage (NCBI taxonomy): Eukaryota > Metazoa > Arthropoda > Insecta > Hymenoptera > Platygastridae > Platygaster > Platygaster orseoliae. Next base: position 478 of record JAPYZL010105718.1, read on the forward strand.
TGTTTCTTAATAATTGTTTTGACCGTAAGAAAAACTCTGACCGGTAAGGTAAACTGACGGTAAAATTAACCGAAATTTTCTCGCGGTAATTGACAGTCATTACCAGTAATTTACCGGTAAATTGACAGCCTCACATCCCTGATGGTTACCCACAGAATTCAAATATTTTTTATCCTTTTCAACTGGTACACACTGTTTCCCTTATTTTCTGATAGTCCCTTTTTATTTTCTATGATTTTCATGATATTCTATCATTTTTCATGATTGTTTATAGTTTTTATCAAACTCCTGTAATTAACAATGATTTTAAATTATTTAAAATCTTGTTTTTCTATCATTCGAAATTATTTCTAAAACTGAAACATTTTGTTTTCCTGGATTTTTATAATAGTTTCCTATAATTTACGAAAATCACTTAGTGTTTACCACCACGATGCGTGTTTTGCCGTTGTTTTCCATGGTTACCTATAGGATCCCATTATTTTCTATCATGGCCTACTTTTATACATTTTTTTTTCCATATTTCTACACGGAGAGAAAAATCGACCTTTCAAAGCACGGGACTTCCGGTGCCTTGAACGCGTGAAAAATTTGTCCTTTAGGAGGAATTCCTCCTTTAGGAGCACGAGCCCGTCGTCTGAACCGACGAGTTCACCGGTTGAAACTGTGAATTTCGCCGGTTTAAAGGACGAGAAGCTACCTGTTCCTAAAGGAAGACCGGTTCCGTCCTTTGAACGGTCGATTTTTCTTTCCGTGTAGATATTTCCTTATTATTTTAATTTATTTTTATGATGCGTTATTATTTTCCATGATTTTTAATAATAATCTATTACCATTTTCAATAAATTTTTTCAATTAACTTTTTATAGTTTTTCAAAATAAATACTAAAATTATAATAATACAATCGCTCTCATAATATAATAATTCATTAAAGTATAAATTTTGTCAAGTTATTTATATTTTCTACATATTTTTCTAATAATAATATTCTAAAAGTCACAATTTTGTTAAAACTTAAAAAAATTAAGTCATCTTAATTAAACCTCTTTCCAATTTTTTCCTTTTTTTTTTCATTCTTTTAGTAGTTCACCTTGTAATTAGAAAGTTTCGGTCATAAAAAATTTTCCAATTTTCCACCCATAACTCTTTTAAATCAATGGTATAGTATTTACTTTTTTTATGGTGTAACATAATTTTTACAACAAGGAGATTTCATGTACTTTAAAGTATTCAAAAAAAGTTGTCACAATTTTGGAAAGACTGAAGTGTTTGTGAAAATATGCATCGTGTTGATTTTCTGTGTTGGCAGGAAAAGAACACATTTGCAGATTCATTGGCTGTGGTCGTAACGACAGATTCAATTACGTGGTGATGCAGTTGCAAGGAAGAAATTTAGCTGAGTTGCGACGCGCCCAACCACGAGGTGCCTTTTCTTTATCAACCACCCTGCGATTGGGTCTCCAAATTTTGAAAGCAATAGAAAGTATACACCAAGTGGGCTTCCTTCACAGGGACATCAAGCCAGTGAGTCTGAAACATCAACTTACCAAATCATATTGACAGTACATGTTTTTTAATGTATACAATCAAGTTTTTGGAAATAAAAAAACTCAAAAAATCAATGTTGACAAAGTTTGCAACGTTGAAAAATCACACGAAAATTTTTTTTCTAAGATTTGAATTATTTATTTAAAATTTGAATCATAATTTTTGAATTTAGAATTCAAACTTTAGAGTTTGAATCAGAATTTCTGAATTTAGAATTCAAATTTCAGAATTTAAATCAGAATTCTCAGAAGTTTTGAATTCTTGAATTTTTTCACTGAGTTCAGTGAATTCTTGAATTCATAATTTAAATTTAAGAATATGAATCAGAATTTTCAGAATTCAGTGAAGTTTCCCAGTGAATTCTCTCAATTTATTCTTTCTTTCAGTGAATTCTTGAATTTTTTTCAGTGAATTTTCGAATATAGAATTTAAATCAGAATTTTTGAATCACGAATTCAAATTTCAGAATTTAAATCAGAATTTTTGAATCTAGAATTCAAATTTCAGAATTATAGATTCAAAGTTTTTGTATTTAGAATTAAAATTTCAGAATTGGAATAAGAGTTTTTGAATTTAGAATGTAAATTTCAGAATTTGAATCAAAATTTTTAAACTCAGAATTATTACTTTAGAATTTAAATCAGAATTTCTGAATTTAAAATTGAAATTTCAGAATTTGAATCAGAATTCTCAGAAGTTTTGAATTCTTGAATTTTTCCACTGAGTTCAGTGAATTCTTGAATTCATAATTCAAATTTAAGAATATGAATCAGAATTTTCAGAATTCAGTGAAGTTTCACAGTGAATTCTTTGAATTCGTTCTTTCTTTCAGTGAATTCTTGAATTTTTTTCAGTAAATTTTCGAATTTGGAATTTAAATCAGAATTTTTGAATCTAGAATTCAAATTTCAGAATTTGAATAAGAGTTTTTGAATCTAGAATTCAAATTTCAGAATTTGAATAAGAGTTTTTGAATTCAGAATTCAAATTTCAGAATGTAAATTAAAATTTTTGAATCTAGAATTCAAATTTCAGATTTGAATAAGAGTTTTTGAATTTAGAATTCAAATTTCTGAGTTTGAATCAAAATTTTTAAACTCTGAATTCAAACTTTAGAATTTAAATCAGAATTTCTGAATTTAGAATTGAAATTTCAGAATTTGAATCAGAATTTTCAGAAGTTTTGAATTCTTGAATTCTTCCACCGAGTTCAGTGAATTCTTGAATTCATAATTAAATTTAAGAATATGAATCAGAATTTTCAGAATTCAGTGAAGTTTCATAGTGAATTCTTTGAATTTGTTCTTTCTTTCAGTGAATTTTCGAATTTAGAATTTAAATCAGCATTTTTGGATCTAGAATTTAAATTTCAGAATTTGAATAAGAGTTTTTGAATTCAGAATTCAAATTTCAGAATTTGAATCTAAATTTTTGAATTCAGAATTCAAATTCAGAATATGAATCAGCATTTTTAACTTTAGAATTTCAAATTTCAGAATTTGAATCTGAATTTTTGAATTCAAATTTCAGAATCTGAATCGGCATTTTTAACTTAAGAATTTAAAATTTAAGAATTCTAAATTTTTGAATTCACAATTCAAATTCCAGACTTTGAATCCAAATTTTTGAATTCAGAATTCAAATTTCAGAATTTGAATTAGAATTTTTAACCTTAGAATTTAAAATTTCAGAATTTGAATCGAAATTCTCAGAATTTTTGTATTCTTGAATTTTTAAAAATTTCCTTCTTAGGGGCATCGTCGAATTTGTTTTTTCAAGATTCCACATTATTTTTGATAAATCTCTGAAAAAAAAATTTTCTTGTGATTTGTCAACTTGTAAACTTAATAAACATAAAAATCAAGGTTTGTTGTTCTGGAATTGATTTTTGAAAAGCTTGGATTGAAAAAAATTTTGGTTCTCGAATTTTAACAGTTTCGTACAGAAAGAAAATGATTTAAAAAATTTTGTTTTTCAATCCACAGTCAAATTTTTCAATGGGCCGACGCACGTACAACAACAGGCACGTTTACATGCTGGACTTTGGGCTCGCGCGACAATTCACGACGAACACGGGGGAAGTGAGGCAGCCTCGAACGGTCGCTGGGTTCAGAGGCACGGTCCGTTACGCTTCTGTCAACGCTCACAAGAACAAGGAAATGGGCAGGCACGACGATCTCTGGTCCCTCTTTTACATGCTCGTCGAGTTCGTCAACGGGCAATTGCCTTGGCGAAAAATCAAAGACAAGGAACAGGTAAGGCCAACCTCCAGGCTAAATCGTTCATGCGTTAACGAACAATGGTTTCTTCATGTTACAACTCAAACGTGTAATCATGAATTCCAGCTTGCAAAAATCATGAGAGGAAATTGCTGGTCTTGAAAAATATCCTACTTCTTAAAATAAGTTGAATGAATTAAGCGAAGTAAGAAATATTGTGAGGATTTTTATTGTTATATTATTAAAATATTGTATTCGTGTATGTTGTAAATATATATTTTCTGAGAAAATCATGGAATATAAAAACATGTGAAATATGTTAACAAAAGCAATAAAATCCCGACGCGAATGGGTGTTTTCAGGTCGGTCTGATGAAGGAAAAATACGATCATCGGCTCCTACTGAAGCATCTCCCTTCCGATCTGCGCGTTTTCTTGGAACACATCCAAGTATGTACAAATACCCGATATCAATATTTTCTATTGCCACTCTTTTTTTTTTGTTTCTGTGTGTAGAAATTTACGAATGAGCCAATTTTGATAATATATGGCCATATCCTTTAGGCTTACTTTCTAATGTCCTTGACTCAAATAATGAGCCAAAACGATTAGTGTTCTTAGGTCAATTTCTTTGTTTCACACGACGTGTACTTCAAAAAGACATAAGTTCAAGCTACAAAATTATTTTGTACTTCTTATGATATAATTTTATTAAAAACTTATTAGTTGTTAATTTCTGTGAAATAGTTTTTTTACCTCTAACATCTTAATGAATCTTACGTTTTATCATTCCAAAACAATATAAAATCATACAGAAAATAATTATTGAATCGGGTGAAAGGGCATATTTTTTTTATTTCTACAAAATACACAGAGCCTGCTTTGTAAAATCTTGAGATATAATCTACTCAGGCCATTGTCAAGAAAGTTGCCTTTCATAATCGAACAGGGCTTGGAGTACGCGGATAAACCAGATTATTCCATGTTATCCGGATTATTCGAGAGGTGCATGAAGCGTAGGGACATAAAGCCGAATGATCCCTACGATTGGGAACGAGCTTTCCTGACCACGGAAGATTTGCAAACAACAGGTTCGTTGTCCAGGGTGACGGCGCCGCCCGCGATCACAACCGCGAGTACTATACTCCAGCCGCCGACCACGACCAATGTTGATACCAACGACCAAGAGAACGTTGAGCCTGACTACCTCAGGCTCGAAGATGTGAGTAACAAATTCAACTCATGATAAACGAGGCTCAAGTTTTCTGCAATAAAAAATTTATAAATAATCTATCAAGATTGTTCGACATAAGTTCTGAAATAATAGTTTCAAACCAAAAGTTCCAACGTACAAAAGTTCCAAGTCAAAACAAGTTGGAGTTAACAAAAGTTGAAAAGACAAATAAAGATCAACAAAAATAAAGTTACATGAAATTGAATGTTTTCAAATTTTATTGCATCGCATTCATTGTTTGGAATTTTTGTCGCCGTACCATTTATGATTATTAATTGTATTGTACTTGAACTTGAAATTAAAAACTCAAAACATTCAGACTTCCTTGAGGTAGTATAACGCATTTTTTGAGTTCTGAAATTTCCATTTCTTTTCCTTCTAATGATGAATACTTTATTCTATGTGACAAAAACTTTGGTTACACTTTGTCTAACTGAGAATTCCAGAGTTTTGTTTAATAATTCACGCTTGTAACAAATTTTTTCAACAGTACATCGAGATTAGTAAGGGGCTGTGCATCAGGAAGTCAAGGATGCAGAACGCTGTTCCAGGAGCAACTATTATTGGCCGGGATAAAAATTGCAATGCCACGATTACCTTCAATGATAACACCCAGCAAACTGGGCAAGAAGCTGCAGTTTTGCCTGCAGCACAAGGTATAGTGATGTTGGGTTATAAAAAAAGTTTACTGATGCAATGACTAAAGATTATTATGTCCATCTAATTTAATGTCCACATTTTCTTATTATTTAAGTCTAACTTCAAACTTTAAATGGTTTTTATTATGTTTAAAATTGAAAAATAAATAAATAAATAAAAGAAAAAACTGAAAATTTTTTAGATAGTGGATAATTTTATAAGTAGACAATATAAATTTTGTATATTGTGATCATAATCATATTTTTTGGAAAAGTGTATGGTATTCTTAAGTTTTATGAAAAAATTTCAAAAACTTGGAAGTATTGAAAAGTTACGAAAAATTATTATGAGTTTTCATGAATTTTTTTCGATTATTATTGTTAAAATATAAAGAAAATGAAAAAGCACTGGGATAATTCTCCAGATTGTTGTAAATTCTATAAAATCGAATAGTTTGTTGAACTTCAGATAATGTGAATAAATTTTGTACATCGTGAAAAATTTTTTAATTCCGAAAAATTACAGAAACCGTGTAATATATTACATTTTTAAATATCAAAAAATGTTTCATCATACGGATACACTTCAAAATTTTTGAAATTTTTGAAATTTTAAAAATAATCTAGACCATAATATAACTTTGAGAAATGTTAGGTAATGGTTGAAAATTTCAAAATTTTGAAAAAATTAAACAACTAAAAATTTCATGAGTAGTCAATAATTTTATAAGTAGACAATATAAATTTGTTATATTGTGATCATTAGCATATTTTTTGGAAAAGTGTATGGTATTCTTTAATTTTATGAAGAAATTTCAAAAACTTGAAAGTATTGAAAAATTACGAATAATTATTATGAGTTTTCATGAATTTTTTTCGATTATTATTGTTAAAATATAAAGAAAATGAAAAATCATTGGGATGATTCTTCAGATTGTTGTAAATTCTATAAAATTCGAATAGTTTGTTGAATTTCAGATAATGTGAATAAACTTTGTACATTGTGAAAAAGTTTTTAGTTCCGAAAAATGACAGAAACTGTGTAATATACTACACTTTTAAGTATCAAAAAATGTTTCATCATACGGATACAGTCAAAAATTTTTGAAATTTTACAAATAATCTAGACCGTAATATAGTGTAACTTCGAGAAATATTGGGTATTTGTTAAAAATTTTTAAATTTTGCAAAAATTTAAAAACTGAAAATTTTCCAAATAGTCGATAATTTTATAAATAATTTGAATAACTACAGAGATCGTTCATAAATTTTGTATATTGTGATCATTATCATATTTTTTGGAAAAGAAATGGTTTTATATATTTTATTAAAAAATTTCAAAAACTTGGAAGTATTAAAAAGTTAAGAAAAAATAGTTTGAGTTACACAAATTTTAATGATTTTTTGTCGATTATTAATGTTAAAATATGTATATTGAAAATGATAAAGCATTAAGATAATTCTCCAGATTGTTGTAACTCTTATAAAATTCGAATAGTTTGTTGAACTTCAGATAATGTTAATAAACTTTGTACATTGTGAAAAATTTTTAAATTCCGTAAAATTACAGAAACGATATAATATACTACATTTTTAAATATTAAAAAATGTTTCGCTATACGGACAGTCCAAAATTTTTGAAATTTTAAAAATAATCTATGGACCATAGTATAACTTTGAGAAATGTTACGTAATTGTTAAAAATTTCAAAATTTTGAAAAATTGAAAAACTATGAAAATTTTCTAAATCTTCGATTATTTTATAAATAATTCAAAGAATTACAGAGATTAGTCAAAAATGTTGTATATTGTTATCATTATCATATTTTTTGGAAAAGTGTATGGTTTTCTTTTATTTTATGGAAAAAGTTCAAAAACTTAGAAGTATTGAAAAATTATAAAAAATCATTATGAGTTACACAAATTTTAATGAATTTTTTTCGATTATTATTGTTAAAATATAAAGAAAATGTAGAAGCACTCTGATAATTATCCGGATTGCTATAAATTCTATTAAATTCGAATAGTTTGTTAATAGTTAATTTCAGATAATGTTAATAAAGTTTGTACATCGTAAAAAATTTTTTGATTCCGAAAAATTACAGAAACCATGAAATATACTACACTTTTGAATATCAAAAAATGTTTCATCATACGGATACAGTCAAAAATTTTTAAACTTTTGAAGATAATATAGACCATAATATAACTTTCAGAAATGTTAAGTATTTGTTAAAAATTTTAATTTTTAGTTAAACTAGAATTAAATAATTGATTGATTTTTGCGTGGTAATTTTGGGTATTTCATTTTCATATCATTATCAAGTTTTTTGAAATCAAAAATTGATCCTCGCACAAAGATGTAATATAACTGTAAAATTCAATAAAAATTTGAAGCTTCAGAAAATTTCCACAAATTTTGTAAATTGTTCAAAATTACCACTATTTCCAAGAATTACTGTTTGTAAGTTTGTTTCCTTGTTTTAACTTTTTTTACATAAATTGAAAAAAATTTTGTAGAGTTTTGCATATTACATGTTTTTTTTTTCTTTTTATTTCTTGCTTATACTATTGTAAATATGTTATTCACAAACATATCTCAAACATGTTATATGTAAACAATATTTCCCAAATTTGTAGAATTTGGTTTTATAATATTTTTCAGACCTCAGCAACTGCCTCTTTTTTGACTCTTAACATTTTTGGCGTAAATTAAGCTTAAACTGTTTATTAGAATATGCTTGAAAATGCAATTTTGCGATAGCCTAATTTTTTGTTATTATAAAAATTGTCGCAGGATCTCCAAAAAAGAGGAGGGCTGTGTCCATGGCGGTGTGTCAGTCGTCGCGACCTCCTGCGGTGGAGAAACAGGTGGACAACGACGGCGAGGCGCTTCTGGCGTCGGCAAGGTCCGCCTCGGAAGTTCCTAGGACGAAGAGTGGGACGAACGCGGCGGTGCCTCTTCGAAAATCCGCGAGTGGTGCCACATTCGCGAGGTTACGCGTCACCGCCGCAACGCCCGAGAGCGGTGGTGCCATCGGCGAGCCGCCAAGTCCGCGTCTTCAAACCGAGGTCGATGCCTCGTACTGCTCATACGATTACACCAACATGAAAAATGTTGGTGGCAATCAAAGTCCCGTTAGTACCATTTCTTCGCTGCTCATACCTTTTTTTATTATTTTCCATCGCTTTGCTTATTTTTTATGAATTTACAAGTAACCTTCCTTATTTTTCCATTATTATTCACTGAAACATTTAAAATCACTTTGAATTGGTTGAGTTGCAATGATACACAGATTTTCAGCACTTTTTGCCGCTCCACTTTTTTTGGATTTGCTTTAGAACTGCTTTTTTCGCCATTTTTTTTTTGATCTGCTTACAATGACAAATTTCAGAAACCCTCTAAGTCCTTGAGTTCCGTGACGATTATCGCGGAAATCACAAAGCGACAGATCGTTTAGTTCGGATGACTCTTTATCCATTGTTCCCCTTTCGTGAGAATGAGTGTGAGTAAGGACTGAACGACTCCATCTTTGAGTCCTTTTTTCCTATAATTTTTTTTACTATCCTCTTTCAAGCGTTTTGTGTTTGCTGCAGTAGCTAGTGGTGTGTTGTATTAATTTTTTCATGTTCATTCAAAGGTAACTTTATAAAAATATATGACAGTCTGAATATTGTTGAAGTTTTGAGATTTGGGATTCTTGACTTTAAATTAATGGATTCAGATTTTAGTCATTATTTGACTGCAAAAATTGTCATATTGTCAACATAATTTTTTAATTTTATCTGCTGAACTTTTTTGTACAAAATTTTATTTACAAATTTGTCACTGTGAATGATGAGTTTTTAATAATCTAATTACCTGTCGTAAAAAATCTAGGAAAAAATGGTTGTTGTAGATTAAATAAAAATGCTACAATTTCTCAAAATGTTAACGTGCTCTTAAATTAATTTTATTTTTGTAGCAAACACCAATTTTTTTCGAGAAACGTTAAATTGTACAGAGCACGCAAGCATAAAAGGGAGGAACCATAAAAATCGACGTTTAAAAGAATATTAATTCTTGCACCGAGTTGTTGGGAGTCTTTGGTGTGTAAATTGGTGTTTGATTTGGGAAACAGATAACGGAACAAAAGGAACCTTTGAGACGAGAAACTAGGAAACGGGGGGAAACGCGTCAGCAAGGACGTAGCAGCGTCGGTCGTTCGGCGACGAGGGACTGCTCGATCACGCAGTTCGCCCAAATCGATGACGACAACGTTTCGGCCCTGCAGCAGGTCACCAAAGGCGGGGGTGGCTTGACCCTCGCCTCCCAGTGGAAGTCGCAGTTCGATGATTCCGAAGAAACAGACAATGAATGGAAAGGCGAGAATCTCCAGAGTCCAGAACACAAAGGCAACGCCTCCTTGATAGTGCCTATGGTAAGTGAATTTGCAGTTTCAAACGATAGGTTTTGTTTTGATGTTTTTTCGCACAGTAATATGCAATATGCAGTATAATTATGACCCTTGTAGCCAAACAGAACCAATTTATAAAAATCAGAAACAAGAAGGTCGATTTTTAACATTTTCGACGGTTAATTTATTTTAATCCTAAACAGTAAAGCAACAGAAAATATTTTCACAACTCGAGCATCAAAAACTCGATTTACGACGTCTGCCAAAGATGGCGTAACTAAGCGATTTCAGGTTCTTTCATTTACTTCACTCAATTTCATTTACCTCACTTATATGAGTGGAGAAAATGAAATCGAGTGGAGTAAATGAAACAACTGAAAGTCGCTCAGTTTAGCCATATTTGACAGACGCCGAAATCGATTTTTTGATGTTGAGTATCGACAGATTCACCATAAACGTCAAATCGGCAACGCAGAGCCATATGGATTAATGCGGAAAACGGTACACCGAGAAACCCGTACAGCTATAACCAGTATAAAACGTAGATGAATGTGTAAAGCAGTGTAAAGTCGTCGCACGTATTCCTTAATATTTTCAAAACCTTAGCTACTGTTGTTACAACTGGAAACAGCTCTTCACAACTTTACTTACACTTGTGACGAGCGTAAGCTATACTTGCTTACACAATCTTGACGGAATGTAGTCATAACCCTCAAATAACAGCTGCTTACACGGTATAATAGTGGCAACAGCTGTACGGGTTTCTCAGTGTAGGCAAGCCGCGAAGCGGCTTGCCTACAATTCTCCACACTAACTCATATGGCTCTGCGCCGCCAACTTGACGTCTACGG